>JAPFBL010000023.1:2955000-3142500 GCA_026182355.1 Hermatobates lingyangjiaoensis
CCATGCATTCGACGTGAACACCGTAGTTTTGGAGTACAATGTTTTGAAATGCCTTTATTTCTCCAATCTAAAAATGATACTTCAGTAAGGCATTTAACACAAATTCATGTAAAAATGTCCGACTTTTTAATAATATCCTGATATTTATACCAACATAAATGCAAAAAATAAAACTTTCTTTTTGGAAGACGTTATTAATATTTGTTAGGCGTGGTGTTTTTTTTTAAAATTTGAGTAACATGAGTAGCTTTATTGATTTACTAAATACGGGGTAAGTAATTCTACAAAGGATTATAAAAGAGATGTCAATCATGACGAGAACTCCTTTTAAATGTCCAGAACTCTGAGAAAACCCGTTTGACGTCTTAGTGTAGATTATGGGGCCGGTATTGTTTAAAGAAGGAATGAAGGCTTTATATGCCCTTCAATAAGTTTTAACACGCAAACGGTAACGTGTTGGGAAGTAAAACCAGTTCAGAGCTTTTAGAATTAGTTTGTATATTCCACCCTCGCCATTGATTATTTCACTTCATTGGAATTACATCAAACAAATCCTTCATTTCCTGCCTTTCATTCGAAGTCGTATATTGAAAATTATTCAAACACATACGTCTGTATCGGCAAAGTTGTGCCGATGAATGCAATTTTGGTTTTCTATAGATATTATGATAATTTCTGCTAAGTAAGAACTACTTCAAATGTTTCCTAAACAAAATGTTTAATATATTTAAACCATACATTGCAGTATCTATATTACTTCTGTTTATCCTCTCTCACATTTTCACTTTTTTGTCTTCATTATTGTCATCCTCATATTAATGCCTGATATAAATAATTATGTATATAAACTAAATTCTCCAAAATTATTTCTTTTTTCCTTCTTATGTAAACTGCATATTATATATATATATATTCAAAACTAAAGTTTATCGGGTCTCGGTCAGTTCTTCAGGTTCAAATTAAACTCTTAATGCCAACGTTTTGGTTCTCATTTAAAACCTTTTTCATAGGCAGAAGTATAAATTAAATTAAACAAAAACGAAAATATTTAAAGAAACAGAAAAACTGTTTCTTTTCAAAATACACAAATATATATATATATATTTGTGTATTTTGAGAGAACACCTTCATTCATACTTTTTGACAAAAATTCATTCAGAACTAGAATAAAAATAGGCAAGGTATTTAATGAAACACACACACACACACACACACACATATATATATATGTATATATATTTATAAGGAGAAGGATATATATATATATATATATATATATATATATATATATATATATATATATATATATAAAATTTCGCGCTCCGTTCTTCGACGTGGAGAGATCTCTCTCACTTCGTCCTCTCTTCCAGTCTACTCTCCTGATGACGAACAACAGTTCGAAATATTGAATTCTGTAAGTGTTCTTTTTAGTCTCTTTTCTGTGTCGTGCTTTGTGTAATTTAAAGTTATATATATGTACATAAGTATGCTTTACTCATAGTATAATTTTGGTCTTAGACGTATTGCTTTTTATCAACTCTCAAAAGCAATATTATAACCGTTCTCATTTTATGCAATATAAAATTAATGTAGAATCATACGCAATATTCCGGTTATAAATTTTCAGTTTTATTGATATGAACACTAATGATTAAATCAAACCTGGTCAACTCATCAACTAACAGCACAACTTGCTTTTAAAATCAATTAATTTCGTGTCAAAAAATTGTAAAATTGTAATTGTAAAAATTGATAAAGCCCATTATGTTTCGGGAGAAAGTGACTTTTTTTCTCCTTCTTTTCTCCTTTTTCGGGACAGTGTTCTTCGGGTCCTTAGGTGCACTCGTGGGAGGTTGGCGCCCACTAGTTAGCGCTTTTGGACCTTCTGCGCTTACAGAGGATAGTCTCCGGACTTCCTTCTCCTTAGTATCATACAGGGAAAACTCCCTGAAATTCTATCGGTGGTATTTTTGCCGCTCCGGTAGATCACCGCATACCGGAGTAAGACTATTCACTCAAGGGGGTTGCTTGGTACCCTTGAGGCTCCAAGTTCGTAGTACAGTAACCCCTGTATCATCCATTCTTCGGTACGGATCTCATAACGCCTTGGATTGGGGCTGAGATAAGAGGAGAGGATTTGGAAAGTTGGAAGGCTTGTGAAACGAAGGTAGTCAGGCCAAGCCCCTGGCCAACTTTACCTCCTTTTCGTTTAACAGGGCAGCCTTGCGAAGGCCAACAGTCGGAGTTGAGTGCTAGAGGCTATTAGAGGCGCATAGTCACTCCATTACTACCCGTAGTTAAATGATGTTACTCAGGCTTTGCATGCAGCGCTAGAATCTCCAAAGCGTGGAAGTCTGTAGATATATAAACTTCAATAAACTCGAAGTTTTTAATTTTATATATGGAATAAAGTTCAACGAAGAAATGAGGACTAATCAGATCTTAAACTTACATAGTATCCATATTAAACTTGATCTGTACAAACATTTGAATTGACGATGCCAATATAAAAATACACACAAAATAGTAAATGCCAATTCTACACTTTTATAGTTTTATGATATTTACAGTCCTTTGATCGTATTATACAGAAAAATGTTTAAAATAAAAATTGCATGTAACAATATTTTAATTCTACCAAATATTTTCATATTTGCTCTAAAGTCGTTAGTTGTTAAAATTATGTAACCTGAATCAATTTGTTCTACCTTTACAAATTTAGACAAGATATAAAATTTCGTCATTAGAGAGGTTGTCAATGCGTAATTAACGATGCCTATTACGTTTAATATCAGGTTACCTTTCGCCAAAACGGCTCATTGAAGAGATAAAAAATAGTGTAAAAAATCGGAATTGCTATTATAAAAATCGTTTTGTATATCGTTGTTATAAACAGTGAGTAGGTGAAACAATTTTTCACAACTACTTTCATTTATTTTTTGGGAATATTTATGATTATAAAAATCTATATCTGAAACCCTAGGCTGTCTGATAACATGCAATTAGATATGTGCTTTTACATTTTTATATTATACGACTATGTTTACAAAACGTTAAGAATTACATCCTAAAACGATTAATCTACAAATTTTGATAAATCACAGATTTTAATATTAATTGTTCATTCATCTTTGCTAATAATTCCTGTATTTTTGTTTACTTTTTAATCTTTTCAGTTAGTTAAGAAATATTTTATTTTCAAAAATACTATTTTACTTTTTTATCAAGGTTTGGTCTAGCTTCAATAATACAACACCTTTAAGCCGACGTCTCGTCTATATTTGTAGACATCTTCAGGGCTTCATCAATATAGAATTTAATTACAATAATATTGATGAAGCCCTGAAGATGTCCACAAATATATACGAAACGTCAGCTTAAAGGTGTTGTATTATTGAAGCTAGACCAAACCTCGATAAAAAATAAAAATAGTGTTAAATATATGTGGTCGAGATAAGGAAAACATTCGACATTTTCAAAAATATATTTTTTTTTTATAGGAATAATACCATATCTACAGGTATGTAAATAGTCTGATTATTCATCAATATTTAGAGTAGATTTTTAAACTGGATGTTTCGCAAATAAGATATTTAGGGAAGTGCAGTTAAAATGATGACTAATAGTTT
This sequence comes from Hermatobates lingyangjiaoensis, assembly GCA_026182355.1. Classification (NCBI taxonomy): domain Eukaryota; kingdom Metazoa; phylum Arthropoda; class Insecta; order Hemiptera; family Hermatobatidae; genus Hermatobates; species Hermatobates lingyangjiaoensis. Next base: position 2,958,630 of record JAPFBL010000023.1, read on the forward strand.
GCTAAGAATCATTCAGCATTTCCGTTCTGCAACAATGTCATCCGGTTTGTTAGGCAACCTCGTTTAAACCTGAACTACTGCAATGCGACCTGACGAAACAAGTCCTCAAGAACTAAACCAAAAACCAAGACAATTTTAACTCATTTTCCTTATAATATAGTTCAATATATTATATTGATGATACATAAATGTGTATATAACTTCCAAATATACGTGTTTCACAGAAGTTTAATTGTAATAATAATATAAAAATAAAAAAGAAATTATTCATAACTAAAGATAGTGGTTGAAGAGTTTTACAAATGTGTAGTAATTTATAAGTCACAATAAACAGTAATTTGTAAAATATAGTAATATTGTAATATATATAACTATATAAACTTATTTTTTTTACTGTATAGTAATTAATTTAAATTTTATATATTAAATTTAAATTGAGCACTAGAAATATTTCTTTCTGTCAGAAAATAAAAATAGTTTAGAGGCAGATCTGGGTCTAGAGAAGTATATATCTTATTTGGTATAACAAAAAGACTACCTGTTTTGGGTAGGCTGTTAAACACTTTAGTACGTCGCCTACCAGGTAGAGATATGATACCTGTTTCGGTATTATTGCGCGCACCCTGCTTCTTCAGCAATATCGTCAGTAATAAGAGAACAGAATGATGCCTTTTAACGTGAAAGCTCTTTCGCTGCATCTCGGTGGCACCAAGCCCTAGCCGAGGATAGAGGCAATGTCAGCCTCCAAGATAGCCCGAGGTGGACCACGCGAAGGCGTGCTGCACTGGCCTACATCACTTATAAAAAACAAAGGGGGCCAGACTAGCTCAGTGGTTACGTGCTCGCCTCTGAACTGTTAGGACTGGGGTTCGATCCTCACCTGGCCCTCGATTTATTCACGCGGGAGGTGAATAAATCTGAGCGCGTCGTCCCTCGGAGAAGGACGTTAAACCGTCGGTCCTGAACCTGTGCGATGTCAGGTATTCGTTAAAGATCCCTACTCTAAATACATTTGAGTTAGGCAAAATTTAGGACTCCCACTGTAGAACGAATCTTCATTGTGTGGTATCACAAAGGGTCAATGCTTGGCCTACGTGTGTTCCCTTGTGGAACTGCCACTGAAACATAACCTAACCTATAAAAAACAAAAGAAAAAACGATTGTCCTACATAATATTAAACTAAAATAAGAATGCCTGATATCAGCACTTCCAGTCATCACAGGTCAGGGGCACTATTCCTGGTGTCTGCCGTAGTCTTCTGATTGCATAAGTGTATTTACCAACGACCAACGACCAACGAATATAACCGCGCACTATAGTGCACGTCGTAACTAGCAGTTCCAGACCAGAGGCCTTCTACTGCTTGATTACTGTGCTACTATAACATGGAGTGTCAGTAATTCATGTCGGATATTAAGTTAGTCTGTACAGTAATGATGTCGTATTCGCGGTCATGTGGTCTTGTTAGTCATAGTTTTCAATGCTTTGAGTCATGAACTGGAAAGGTAGTCAGATAGTCACTGGATGAAGTAATTATTTAGTGAGGTTGAGGAAGGTTGGCGACAGGATTTAGAGTTTGTACAAGGAGGTTTGGATGGGTAGATAGTTTGTTGTCTTCATTGGTAGTAAGTCGAGTGATGTAGCTATCTATGGATTCCATTTTCAAATCATGGTGAATATCAACATTACGGGCGTACCAAGGAGCCCTGGCTATAAGGCGGGCACACTTATTTTGAACAATCTGGATACACGCCTTGTTCGTTGGTGCAGCTCTAAACCAGACGGAGCATCCATAAGTCATCGCTGAACGAATAACCCCCTTATAGACAAGGTCCTTGATCGAATCAGGAGAATTCCTTGATTTGAAAAGAGAATATAGATTACACATCAAGTAAATTCCAAGCTTGGATTTCTTATGGAGGTGCTGTTTGAATGTTAATCTAGAGTCTAAAAGAAGACCCAGATATTTTACATGGGTTTGGTAGGGAATGATCTGGTTCACCCTTGCAGAAGCGAACATGGGAACTCTTTGTTGGATTCACCGCTAGTTTCCACTTTGAGAACCAATGCAAAGCCCCATCAAGGAAACATTGCAATTTCCTGGTGGCATAGCTCACATTAGCACATCTATAAGCTACAGCGGTGTCATCCGCGAAGAGTCCGAGAAATGTCTCAATCTGCTTGGGTGAATCGGGAGTTATTATAGCAGGAGGCTTGGGGAAGTCAAGTGTATACAGGCAATATAGGATTGGACCAAGAACACTGCCCTGGGGAACACCTCTATGCATTTGTCCAGTTGGAGAATGTCTGTCATTAATAGAAACAAAAAAGTTTCGTCCAGAGAGGAAAGACCCAATAATCTCCACAAACCATTCAGGCAAACCAAAGCAGCCTAGTTTGTGCAGTAGACCCCGATGCCAGACCGAGTCGAAAGCTCGCTCCAGATCCAGATCCACTGTCTTATAAGGGAGGAATGGCCTCGCCAGTGAAGTTCCCTGCTTGATGAACTGGACCAATCTTCGAAGCTGTAAAGTGGTCCCATGTTCACTTCGGAAGCCAAACTGTTCCGGCTGGAATGGCAAATAGGACTTTATTTTCGAAAGGATCAGCCTCTCAAAGACTTTACCCAGACAAGGTAACAGACTAATAGGTCTATAGTCCTGTGGAGAATGACCTGATTTGTGTGGCTTATGTAATAAAATAACTTTTGCCAACTTCCACGCAGCTGGGAAGTAGCGCAGCCGTAGACAAGTGTTATAAAGAGCAGTCAAGGCTGCTAAAACTTTAGGGGGAAGTTTAGAAAGTAATTCATTACTAATGCCATCACAACCCGGGGAGGATTTTGATTTAAGGGTTGAAATGATCTGTTGTATTTCGGAGGAAGAAAAGAATATTGGAATAGGAGGGTGGGTGGTAGTTATAAGGGTGGTTACAAAGGGAATGGGAGAGAGGGGGTGAGGTCTGTATAGGTTTAGGAGGTAGTGGTAGAATGTTGAGGCCTTCTGGGTGTCGTCTATGAGAGGCTTGTTATTCTCCCTCAGGGGGTGAGACACCTGGGATATACTTGGTCCTTTCTTCAGGTGCCTGATGATACGCCACGCAATAACATGGGACGGGTCTCCTTCAGAGCTAAGAAGATTGGCCCAATGTCTACCATTGTGGGACCTGATAAGAGAACGAATCTCCCATTGTGCTTTATTCAACATGTTGCGAATTCCTTGATCTCTTGTGACCTGAAACAACTTCCTCAGTCTGTTCTTTTCCTTAATTTTCTGTAAGATATAGGGAGGGAGAGGATTGAGATAGGAGCAGGAGGGTTTATTGACGGATGATTTTTGAAGTGATGATAATAGATGTTCTGTAAAGGATTGGAGAAAATTGTCAATATCTAAAGGAGAGGAAAGGTTTTTAAAAAACCTTTACGTCTTGATGAGAGGGCACTACGTTATGTGTCAGCGAGAAACTTTCCTGTGATACTTCATAAACCGCTAGAGTTAGCCTTACACATAGTATATGTACTGCGTCACCTAGTTTTTAGAGCTTATCATACCATGGATTAACAAAAGTCTATTTTATCTGGACATTTTCATTTCAAAGTTTTTCTTATAAGATATTTTAGTCACTTATTTTGTAAGTGAAATGGATGAAACTTTTCCGTTTGCGTTTCGTATTTCACACTAATGTCTATCAAAGCCAAGTGTCAAAGACCTAATTTTAAGCATATTTGAAATACCTTATTGTAGTTTGTATTAATTTAAATTATGTTTCATTTTTTAACAAAACTTTAAACAAAAACTTTAAAAAACAAAAAAAATATTTTGTTTTTTAAAGTTTCATAACTGATTTTTTTCTTAAATTTTTTCGATGGAAGTAAACAAAATACTTTCAGAATGTATTTTATTCTTTTAATACTGGTAGGTTGTTCACGTAATGTCTTTATTTAACAATATAACAAAATGATAAGAAAATGGTGTTATGGATGATTCACATACAATAATCAGTATGTGGTATTGATAGGAAAATATGATGTGATTCTAATATATCAAACATCTGTTGAAGAACGTGGTGTGAATCTGCAAGATTCAACAAGACGATTCGTAGCAGATTTGTACGCCGATGCCTTTGAAAGGAAAACTGCACTTGCTTTCAAACAATTCGTCTATGCAATTGCAAGGATGAAGAAAGCTCCTCGTCCCAGATTAGCACAGTCTAAATAAGGTTGGCAGTATTTTGTTTTATGACAGAAAGAAGTGACTTCTGATCCAAGGCTCTGTTTTTATGTATTATTTTTACTTTTTTTTTTTGTGTTTATTTTGTTTGATTTTTGTTTTGTGTGATGTCTGTCGTGGACGCTCTCCTCCGCGAGGTCCACCTTCGGCGTGCCGTGGAATGCAAGATTGCAAATTTGATTTGCGAATATTGTTGAGTATCACGGCGTGGCTAAAGGGCGCCACGTAAAAAACATCGACCTGCTCTGCTTTGTTCCATATAATGGTCGAAAGGCTGAATGGTTTATGAGAAGAAATCAAAACAGGTGTGAATCTGCAAGGCCTAAAAACCTGTGAAATTATGACCTAACAAACACCAGATGGGGCTTGTTTAAAACACTGATTCACTCAAATATCTTTTCTTCTTATTTTCATTATTATTGTGAAGAATTCCGTTTTTGTATACTTTGGATGCACAACAACAAAATGACTTCTCAGAGTTTTTGTTTAAAATAAAAACTGGTATAGATGTTTTATAAATTTTTTCTTGTATATATAATGTACTTTGCATGATATCTATTTTAAAAAAAAAGTAAACTTTACTGCTATCAACCTAACAAATATGGTAATTTACATAACAATTTCACTTAACCTAAATTTAAATGAATGGCACATATAAATTTGTACTTTACTTCTAAGTTTTTGAGTGTATGAGAGCTTTTATATCATAGTGGAGAAAAAGCAAGCGAATGAAAATTGTAGATAATACTACAATTGTAATTGATTGCGCTTTTTCAGATTTTCTCTAAAATCATTTGTTTTTGAATATTTAATAAGTTTTGTTTCTAATTTATTCGTTGGGATGTATACGTATTTTAATGTACGAGGATAGGATGTGAGAAGTCGTCTAAATAGAGTTCTACACACATTGACAGAATAAGAGAGAGTTTGCAATGACTGGGAAGCGAGTAATTGAGACCATTTAAGAGTCATATACTTGAATTCAAGTGGGACTGCAAAAACTTTATTCAGTATGGTCACTAAATTAATTAATCATATATGTAAATAAAACATACATTTCGAAGTTCCTGGTCTATGTAATTTCATAATATATTAGTATATAAATTACTCTCTCTGAAATGCAATGACAACTTGTTGGCAAACAAACACAACCGGAATTTATTCTATTATATTTTACATCAAGGGAACTATATTTTAGCTTATAGATGTTTAGCTCTGTTGCCTTTCAATAAACTCAAGGCCTACGGCATTACTTTCGCTTCAGTAGATTCCGGGTAGCTTTCTCATATCCTCATTGATTAGTCCATGAGCAAAGCTTGCTAATAATTAGAATCAGTGCTTCCACTGGTAGGTTTTTCTACATAGATATGGATTTTTTGAACCCCAAAGAAGTTTTTAAATTAATTATTCGAAAATCTCCAAAGACATGGGTTTATTTCAATATATGTACAAGATACTGTTAACAACTATGTAAATAAATTGTATGATATAAATTTAAAATTCATTACAGTATAATGTTTGATGCAACACTTGGAAGTGCATATCAAACGTATTTAAACTCGCACACTTGCTTGGTATGATATAGCATTGCGCCGGGAGTAGCCGAGTAAGGAGTGCGAAGTTACCAGTGGGCATAATTAGATTGTCGAGCTATTGGTGTTTCGTAAGTGCTCTTACTGTGACTATTTCATGCGAAATTTAAATGATTTAGTTTAATGATGTATCATTGTACAACAAATCGATTCCTGAATTTTGGTATTCTCTACGCTTCATCAAGGATGGTTTGAATAATTCCAAATTGGAAGTGTTTTCAAATTTTATGACAAACCTACCACTGCCACATGGACGTCAAAAACAGAATTATTGAGAGATATTGAAAATGGAGTGCGCCATCAGTGTTACATGAAACATTTGGAACATCAAAGATGATCCTTTAAAGTTAATATTCATCCTGCAAACTAAGTTGTACTTCTAATGATGAATTATAGAAGACTATTACTTCACACATTATGTTGCCCTTCGTATGCAACTTTGAATTATTCTTTAGTACAATCTAGGCTTCTTTTTTACAAGAATTTGGGTTTTTTTCCTTGCATGATCTGGTTGTTCTGAAAATGGGTGTCCTCATCAAAACCCCCATCATGTCTGCCAAGAATGCTAACAACTCACCTTTTGAATCAAATATTGATGCCATAAAAAAAAATCTCCTCGTTAGATTTTTTGCACTCTCATTATTTTACTGAACTGTTACTTGTTTAATATTAATACATTAATATATTGAATAATATATTGAATATTAATATTAATTCAGTAGAGCAGATCAGACTTAACTAAATTTTCATAATAAATATTAAAGAAATTTAATTTCAGTCAGTGAAATATTAAAGGTTAATATTTCACCACACGCATTTATGTAAATTAAATGGATTTTGAAATACAAACAAAATTATTCTTCATCATGGAATTATAGCTAGTTTAAACATTAATAACCGTTTAAATAAGTAATAATATTATAAATTATAATTTATTTTATAATATTACTTTATAAATTGTAATAGTTTATATATAGCACAGTGAAATGTTATTCTTAAAAAAAAATTATTTTATAAATACTTACATCTAAGAATTTTGCAACTTGTTCAAACAAGAACCCATCTAGTTACAAACTAATTTTTTTGAAAGTAATATTACTGAATATTTTTTTTTTATAAAATACAATATATCTTTTTATGTTTAGTTAGATAAATATCAGAGTGAAAACAAATTGAATTTAAACAAAAATGTCTAGCTTAAGTCATCTGAGCCTTATCGCATTAACACAACGCTTCTGAAGCAGACGATTTATCCCATGATCCGATTATACGGAAAATCACTTATGCAATTGATTTATCATTCATCAAACCCTTCTATTTTTTGCAATGATATGCCATCCTCTCAAACCAGCATGATCTCATCATCCATGTATAAAAGATTTAGTTAGGATATAATCAATTTATAACATTTTTCGACTTAATAACCATTTTTTTTTCGCTCTTTAGTCAGTCTAGTGTAGCATATTTCTATAATTTTCATTTTTTTACTATTTGGTTATACTTAAAACTGTAGTAAGTATTTTATTAATAACATTAGTGAAATTAATTATTATTTTTTTTCAAAAATGTATTAATAACGATAATTACAGAGCAGGATGAATATATGATGCTAATATTTCGCATTAGCATATATTGATGCAAAGAAAAGCGTTTCATACTCATAGGTTATTGTGGAAGACTTGGCAGCTTTAGTGTTTTTTGGTAGACTATTGTTTATTTAAGCATTGTATAAATGCATCACTGAGAACGCATTTAGTCCCTTTGGTGTGCAATGTTACAGCTTTAGCATAAGGGAGTTGGAGCATGCAGTTTCTGTGCTACCGGTGTGAGTAATGGTATTTACTGGGGTCGCATGACCGAACTCTCCAAAACAATGGTAGTCCAAAGACGGTAGATCGTGGAGTCTGCTCACAATTAATAACTGGACCATATTAGCCTATCATTCAAACCCAAAGATACGGGTATGTTACACGTATGAGTCCTTGTTGGTAAGGAAAGCATTATCTTTAAAACATGACCTCTCAAAGACGTCTTGATCAGCATTAAGGGATGATCTTGTACACACCTACTACAATCAGTAGGTGCGGTTTTGTTTTACATGAACTTATCTGCATATCTAACACTCAGATAAGGAGTAATACCTACTTTGTGAACCATCAAGAGGGTACTTATAATATACCAACTATTATAGATCACAAATATATATGAGTTGCCTATCGTATTATTAACTGCATTTTATTATAAATTGATAAACTCGTTGCTAATATAATAGACCAGCTATTAAAGACTACAAATATATATGAGTTGCCTACCGTATTATTGACTGCATTTTAATATGGATTGAGAAACTCCTAGCTAATATAATAGACCAGCTATTGTAGACTACAAATATATATGAGTTGCCTACCGTATTATTGACTGCATTTTAATATGGATTGAGAAACTCCTAGCTAATATAATAGACCAGCTATTGTAGACTACAAATATATATGAGTTGCCTACCGTATTATTGACTGCATTTTAATATGGATTGAGAAACTCCTAGCTAATATAATAGACCAGCTATTGTAGACTACAAATATATATGAGTTGCCTACCGTATTATTGACTGCATTTTAATATGGATTGAGAAACTCGTAGATAATATAATAGACCAGCTATTATAGACCACAAATATATATGAGTTACCTACCGTATTATTGACTGCATTTTAATATGGATTGAGAAACTCGTAGATAATATAATAGACCAGCTATTATACCACAAATATATATGAGTTGCCTACCATATTATTGACAGCATTTTAATATGGATTGAGAAACTCGTAGATAATATAATAGACCAGCTATTATAGACCACAAATATATATGAGTTGCCTACCATATTATTGACAGCATTTTAATATGGATTGAGAAACTCGTAGATAATATAATAGACCAGCTAATATAGACAACAAATATATATGAGTTGCCTACCATATTATTGACAGCATTTTAATATGGATTGAGCAACTCGTAGATAATATAATAGACCAGCTATTATAGACCACAAATATATATGAGTTGCCTACCATATTATTGACAGCATTTTAATATGGATTGAGAAACTCGTAGATAATATAATAGACCAGCTATTATAGACCACAAATATATATGAGTTGCCTACCATATTATTGACAGCATTTTAATATGGATTGAGAAACTCGTAGATAATATAATAGACCAGCTATTATAGACAACAAATATATATGAGTTGCCTACCATATTATTGACAGCATTTTAATATGGATTGAGAAACTCGTAGATAATATAATAGACCAGCTATTATAGACTACAAATATATATGAGTTGCCTACCATATTATTGACAGCATTTTAATATGCATTGATAAACTCGTAGATAATATAATAGACCAGCTATTATAGACTACAAATATATATGAGTTATCTACAGTATTATTGACTCAATTTTAATATGGATTGATAAACTCGTAGATAATATAATAGACCAGCTATTATAGACTACAAATATATATGAGTTGCCTACCATATTATTGACTGCATTTTAATATGGATTGATAAACTCGTTGCTAATATAATAGACCAGCTATTATAGACTACAAATATATATGAGTTGCCTACCATATTATTGACAGCATTTTAATATGGATTGAGAAACTCGTAGATAATATAATAGACCAGCTATTATAGACTACAAATATATATGAGTTGCCTACCATATTATTGACTGCATTTTAATATGGATTGAGAAACTCGTAGATAATATAATAGACCAGCTATTATAGACTACAAATATATATGAGTTGCCTACCATATTATTGACAGCATTTTAATATGGATTGATAAACTCGTAGATAATATAATAGACCAGCTATTATAGACTACAAATATATATGAGTTGCCTACCATATTATTGACAGCATTTTAATATGGATTGAGAAACTCGTAGATAATATAATAGACCAGCTATTATAGACTACAAATATATATGAGTTGCCTACCATATTATTGACTGCATTTTAATATGGATTGATAAACTCGTTGCTAATATAATAGACCAGCTATTATAGACTACAAATATATATGAGTTGCCTACCATATTATTGACTGCATTTTAATATGGATTGAGAAACTCGTAGATAATATAATAGACCAGCTATTATAGACTACAAATATATATGAGTTGCCTACCATATTATTGACTGCATTTTAATATGGATTGAGAAACTCGTTGCTAATATAATAGACCAGCTATTATAGACTACAAATATATATGAGTTGCCTACCATATTATTGACAGCATTTTAATATGGATTGAGAAACTCGTAGATAATATAATAGACCAGCTATTATAGACTACAAATATATATGAGTTGCCTACCATATTATTGACAGCATTTTAATATGGATTGAGAAACTCGTAGATAATATAATAGACCAGCTATTATAGACTACAAATATATATGAGTTGCCTACCATATTATTGACAGCATTTTAATATGGATTGAGAAACTCGTAGATAATATAATAGACCAGCTATTATAGACTACAAATATATATGAGTTGCCTACCATATTATTGACAGCATTTTAATATGGATTGAGAAACTCGTAGATAATATAATAGACCAGCTATTATAGACTACAAATATATATGAGTTGCCTACCATATTATTGACAGCATTTTAATATGGATTGAGAAACTCGTAGATAATATAATAGACCAGCTATTATAGACTACAAATATATATGAGTTGCCTACCATATTATTGACAGCATTTTAATATGGATTGAGAAACTCGTAGATAATATAATAGACCAGCTATTATAGACTACAAATATATATGAGTTGCCTACCATATTATTGACAGCATTTTAATATGGATTGAGAAACTCGTAGATAATATAATAGACCAGCTATTATAGACTACAAATATATATGAGTTGCCTACCATATTATTGACAGCATTTTAATATGGATTGAGAAACTCGTAGCTAATATAATAGACCAGCTATTATAGACTACAAATATATATGAGTTGCCTACCATATTATTGACTGCATTTTAATATGGATTGAGAAACTCGTAGATAATATAATAGACCAGCTATTATAGACTACAAATATATATGAGTTGCCTACCATATTATTGACAGCATTTTAATATGGATTGAGAAACTCGTAGCATAATATAATAGACCAGCTATTATAGACTACAAATATATATGAGTTGCCTACCATATTATTGACAGCATTTTAATATGGATTGAGAAACTCGTAGATAATATAATAGACCAGCTATTATAGACTACAAATATATATGAGTTGCCTACCATATTATTGACAGCATTTTAATATGGATTGAGAAACTCGTAGATAATATAATAGACCAGCTATTATAGACTACAAATATATATGAGTTGCCTACCATATTATTGACAGCATTTTAATATGGATTGAGAAACTCGTAGATAATATAATAGACCAGCTATTATAGACTACAAATATATATGAGTTGCCTACCATATTATTGACAGCATTTTAATATGGATTGAGAAACTCGTAGATAATATAATAGACCAGCTATTATAGACTACAAATATATATGAGTTGCCTACCATATTATTGACAGCATTTTAATATGGATTGAGAAACTCGTTGCTAATATAATAGACCAGCTATTATAGACTACAAATATATATGAGTTGCCTACCATATTATTGACTGCATTTTAATATGGATTGAGAAACTCGTAGATAATATAATAGACCAGCTATTATAGACTACAAATATATATGAGTTGCCTACCATATTATTGACAGCATTTTAATATGGATTGAGAAACTCGTAGATAATATAATAGACCAGCTATTATAGACTACAAATATATATGAGTTGCCTACCATATTATTGACAGCATTTTAATATGGATTGATGAAACTCGTAGATAATATAATAGACCAGCTATTATAGACTACAAATATATATGAGTTGCCTACCATATTATTGACAGCATTTTAATATGGATTGAGAAACTCGTAGATAATATAATAGACCAGCTATTATAGACTACAAATATATATGAGTTGCCTACCATATTATTGACAGCATTTTAATATGGATTGAGAAACTCGTAGATAATATAATAGACCAGCTATTATAGACTACAAATATATATGAGTTGCCTACCATATTATTGACAGCATTTTAATATGGATTGAGAAACTCGTAGATAATATAATAGACCAGCTATTATAGACTACAAATATATATGAGTTGCCTACCATATTATTGACAGCATTTTAATATGGATTGAGAAACTCGTAGCTAATATAATAGACCAGCTATTATAGACTACAAATATATATGAGTTGCCTACCATATTATTGACAGCATTTTAATATGGATTGAGAAACTCGTAGATAATATAATAGACCAGCTATTATAGACTACAAATATATATGAGTTGCCTACCATATTATTGACAGCATTTTAATATGGATTGAGAAACTCGTAGATAATATAATAGACCAGCTATTATAGACTACAAATATATATGAGTTGCCTACCATATTATTGACAGCATTTTAATATGGATTGAGAAACTCGTAGATAATATAATAGACCAGCTATTATAGACTACAAATATATATGAGTTGCCTACCATATTATTGACAGCATTTTAATATGGATTGAGAAACTCGTAGATAATATAATAGACCAGCTATTATAGACTACAAATATATATGAGTTGCCTACCATATTATTGACAGCATTTTAATATGGATTGAGAAACTCGTAGATAATATAATAGACCAGCTATTATAGACTACAAATATATATGAGTTGCCTACCATATTATTGACAGCATTTTAATATGGATTGAGAAACTCGTAGATAATATAATAGACCAGCTATTATAGACTACAAATATATATGAGTTGCCTACCATATTATTGACAGCATTTTAATATGGATTGAGAAACTCGTAGATAATATAATAGACCAGCTATTATAGACTACAAATATATATGAGTTGCCTACCATATTATTGACAGCATTTTAATATGGATTGAGAAACTCGTAGATAATATAATAGACCAGCTATTATAGACTACAAATATATATGAGTTGCCTACCATATTATTGACAGCATTTTAATATGGATTGAGAAACTCGTAGATAATATAATAGACCAGCTATTATAGACTACAAATATATATGAGTTGCCTACCATATTATTGACAGCATTTTAATATGGATTGAGAAACTCGTAGATAATATAATAGACCAGCTATTATAGACTACAAATATATATGAGTTGCCTACCATATTATTGACAGCATTTTAATATGGATTGAGAAACTCGTAGATAATATAATAGACCAGCTATTATAGACTACAAATATATATGAGTTGCCTACCATATTATTGACAGCATTTTAATATGGATTGATAAACTCGTTGCTAATATAATAGACCAGCTATTATAGACTACAAATATATATGAGTTGCCTACCATATTATTGACTGCATTTTAATATGGATTGAGAAACTCGTTGCTAATATAATAGACCAGCTATTATAGACTACAAATATATATGAGTTGCCTACCATATTATTGACAGCATTTTAATATGGATTGAGAAACTCGTAGATAATATAATAGACCAGCTATTATAGACTACAAATATATATGAGTTGCCTACCATATTATTGACAGCATTTTAATATGGATTGAGAAACTCGTAGATAATATAATAGACCAGCTATTATAGACTACAAATATATATGAGTTGCCTACCATATTATTGACAGCATTTTAATATGGATTGAGAAACTCGTTAGATAATATAATAGACCAGCTATTATAGACTACAAATATATATGAGTTGCCTACCATATTATTGACAGCATTTTAATATGGATTGAGAAACTCGTAGATAATATAATAGACCAGCTATTATAGACTACAAATATATATGAGTTGCCTACCATATTATTGACAGCATTTTAATATGGATTGAGAAACTCGTAGATAATATAATAGACCAGCTATTATAGACTACAAATATATATGAGTTGCCTACCATATTATTGACAGCATTTTAATATGGATTGAGAAACTCGTAGATAATATAATAGACCAGCTATTATAGACTACAAATATATATGAGTTGCCTACCATATTATTGACAGCATTTTAATATGGATTGAGAAACTCGTAGATAATATAATAGACCAGCTATTATAGACTACAAATATATATGAGTTGCCTACCATATTATTGACAGCATTTTAATATGGATTGAGAAACTCGTAGATAATATAATAGACCAGCTATTATAGACTACAAATATATATGAGTTGCCTACCATATTATTGACAGCATTTTAATATGGATTGAGAAACTCGTAGATAATATAATAGACCAGCTATTATAGACTACAAATATATATGAGTTGCCTACCATATTATTGACAGCATTTTAATATGGATTGAGAAACTCGTAGATAATATAATAGACCAGCTATTATAGACTACAAATATATATGAGTTGCCTACCATATTATTGACAGCATTTTAATATGGATTGAGAAACTCGTAGATAATATAATAGACCAGCTATTATAGACTACAAATATATATGAGTTGCCTACCATATTATTGACAGCATTTTAATATGGATTGAGAAACTCGTAGATAATATAATAGACCAGCTATTATAGACTACAAATATATATGAGTTGCCTACCATATTATTGACAGCATTTTAATATGGATTGAGAAACTCGTAGATAATATAATAGACCAGCTATTATAGACTACAAATATATATGAGTTGCCTACCATATTATTGACAGCATTTTAATATGGATTGAGAAACTCGTAGATAATATAATAGACCAGCTATTATAGACTACAAATATATATGAGTTGCCTACCATATTATTGACAGCATTTTAATATGGATTGAGAAACTCGTAGATAATATAATAGACCACTATTATAGACTACAAATATATATGAGTTGCCTACCATATTATTGACAGCATTTTAATATGGATTGAGAAACTCGTAGATAATATAATAGACCAGCTATTATAGACTACAAATATATATGAGTTGCCTACCATATTATTGACAGCATTTTAATATGGATTGAGAAACTCGTAGATAATATAATAGACCAGCTATTATAGACTACAAATATATATGAGTAGCCTACCATATTATTTACTGCATTTTAATATGGATTGAGAAACTCCTAGCTAATATAATAGACCAGCTATTATGTTTCTCATATATAATAGACAAATATATATGATTCTGAGGTAAAATGGATAAACCAACAAAAGTCTCCACACAAATGAAGTTTTATTCAACGCGTTTCGAAGACCTTGTGTCCATCATCAGAAAGACATTAGTTATAATTTGTATTATAGTGTCTTCCTGATGATGAACACAAGGTGTTCGAGACGCGTTGAATAAAACTTCATTTGTGTGGAGACTTTTGTTGGTTTATCCATTTTACCTCAGAATGAGTAAATACCACACAATTACAGATTGCACAACTAATGGTTTAAATATGTATGAGTTACCTACCGTATTATTGATTACATTTTAATATGGATCGAGAAAATCGTAGATAAATATAGTAATCATTAACTCAAAAATGACAAAAATTATGGTTTTTTATAAACATTATGAAAGTGGTAGCATATTTAGCGGTCTCTAGCACAGCCCTAAAGAGCGTCCAACTAAGAAACAGATAAAGAGAGAGTACAAGAATAAACTGAGTACATCACTTAGTATATAGTGCTCTCTGATGCATATCAAGAACATCATAGAATATTTATAGTCTAAATATGTATAAGTTTTGTGCAAACTTCAAAAATATTTAAGGTTATTTTTAAAGGAAAAGCTTATGTGTCAAATTTTTTCTTTTCTTTCTAATATTGGTAGTTAAATTGATTATGTTTCAAAACTCATTAAATAAATTTAGAGTAATTATATCAAATTTAAGTCATCCTTAAAAAGACATAATTTATCTTTTATGTGTTTTCATCCAAATTAGCATTATTGGATTAAAGACAATGAAGTAATCAACTAATAACATAATAATTGGAAATAGAGTTATTACTTTTGAAGATAATGATTCAATAGCCGATAATTTATAAATCAATATTATTTAATATCAGTGTTATTTCACGGACTCACCTTTGTGAAACATTAATTAATACACTGAAACTTTGATTTTCTAATCAGTATGTCACTGTAATTTCATGATTATATATATATATAAAACTTTAAATTACACAAAGCACGACACAGAAAAGACAATACAAAGAAAACTTACAGAATTCAATATTTCGAACTGTTGTTCGTCATCAGGAGAGTAGACTAGAAGGGAGGACGAAGTGAGAGAGATCTCCCCACGTCGAAGAACGGAGCGCGAATCATATATATATATATATATATATATATATATATATATATATCAATTAAAAGAAACGGTCCAGCGGACTTTTTTAAATAAAATAAATTCAAAACGAAGGAAACAGACAGAAAGACGCAGACATAACTCACATCGATATTTCGACCATCGTCGTCATCAGGAGGTGTGATGAGCGAAGACTCTTCGCTCTTCACTCTTCACACCTCCTGATGACGACGATGGTCGAAATATCGATGTGAGTTATGTCTGTGTCTTTCTGTCTGTTTCCTTCGTTTTGAATTTATTTTATATATATTTATAGGCGTATAATGTAATCCACCAGATCTGGTCCAAGTTTTTGACCAGTTAAGATGTTAGTTCACTAACTATCTATTGTTACTTCATTTTATATAATGTAAATTTCATCATTTGTCTAATTCAAAAATTATGACTTCTGCCTATGAAAAAGGTTTTAAATAAAACCGAAACGTCGGCATTGAGAGTTTGATTTTGATCCTGGAAAATTGACCAAATCCCGATTACATTATACACCTATTTATCGAACGGTTGATATATTATTGAATTTGTTATATATATATACCTACAAACTCAAATTTTCTGCTGAAAACGGAGAATCGGGTTTCCTGCCGTTGTGTTTCCGGCGTGTTGGGTCGCCCATTCTCTTTTCTCTTGAAGACGGATCATCCGAAAATTTGAGTTTGTAAGTGTGTATCTTTCTCTGTGTGTTTCTTTTCTTCGTTTTTGAGCTGATTTGCATCCAGTTTGGATCGTTTTTTCGAATTATGAGTTATATATATATATATATATATATATATATATTTAGAATGTAGTATTTATGTATGCTATTTATATAAAATATCAATAACTTGTTTTTCCCATCCTTGTTGTTACTATTTTAACATATATTATAATAATATTAGTTATATAGTATTTCGACTTTTGATCATTTATTTTTTTTATTTGTATTCATATAAAGTTTGGTACGACATTGTTTTTGAATTGTTTAATCGTTTAAATAGTACATCAATATCGTGGTTTAGTTGTCCAGTAATAAAGTTATTAGATCTAAATTAAATTAAAAATTTCAGTTGTGATAGACATAAATAGTTTCAATTCGATTGATTTCAATTCCTGATATCAAACTTTTCTCCTATACTGAAGAACCAGAGTGATTTTTGTAAGAGTAAAAATCATCTAACTAATAGCGAAGCAAATTTTTTTTTTACTTTGCTAAACAACCTTTTTTGGAGCATGTAATCTTAATTTTCCCTTCTGACAGGTATGTTGTCGCTTATGAAGCCGTTTATTTGTTAAAAGCTTTGCATGTTTAATAAGTCAGATAAGACTTATTATTAGTCTCTTTTAGTTTCATAATACTCTTTTATTATTGTTATATTATGTGCCATTTTATTGAAACTATAGTCAATACGAAATTTTAAGTTTATTAATTCAATGAATTTTAAGCCATTTTTTCATAAAAAACAAAAAAAAATTTAATACACAAAACAACTTAACCCTCCAAATACTAAAAGTATGTGAATTTATTATACTAATAAGTTTAGTAATTTTTAATTTAATTAATTTAAACAGGACAATTTTAGTTATTGTTCTTAAGTTTAGGTTAAATGAAGCTTACTTATTCTACTGGTTGGTATATTAAAGAAAAACGAGCTTCTTCATAATAGGTGAAAGTTATTTTCGAATTTTCAAATTATTTATTATGAATATTTACTTTAACAATAGTTGCATATATACTTATTTATTTTTCCTGGATTTGTAGCGGACAGTGCTATTTAGATCGGAAATGTGTTGACAATAATTTGGGTTTTATGAAAAGGAGAACCGTGAAAATAAAAAAAAAATTCAGTTGTTATTCTTGAAAATAGACAAATATTAAAATTGGTTTATCAGAATAGCTAATATACGATGAATTGAAGTTGATAGTAAGCATTATTCTATATTCACTAACTTTTGCACTGTTATCATGCATATTGTTATGAATTTTAATGTTTTATAAAACATTATTTTATGTTTATTATTATTTATGTAAAAATGAATAATTCTTTTCTTTTTCATTCGACTGAATGACAAAAAGAAATTAATGAATATTATAGGGATGTATTATTTAAAGAATAAGCAAAACAAGAAACGCGCATCAAGTAGTAAGCATATCAGGAGTGGAGTATTCAAATAATTAAACAAAAAACAATGAACAGGACGGAATGGGAAAGGGGGAGAGATTCTTAGGGAATAATGCTCGCTAAATAATTACTCCTCTCCTCTGCTGAACTTCAAGTAGAGCTCACCATTCTCTTTCTAATGAACCCCCCTTTTGCTTCAAACCACAAAAACTTGCACTTGTCATAACTCCTAGTGGTAATTTACTTGTTTCTTCAAAATAACAATCATGGTTTTGTAGGAAATGTTCTCAACGATGTTCTTCTTATCGATCTATATATAATACAGTACTTTTTTTTCTATTTGGGAAAAACTTTATTCACTGAAAATATGATGCTTTTAGAATTATAAAATCAGTATTTTTTTTATCCTTCCTTCTTTTTTCATCAGTCACACAATCGGGTGATGAAGTGTGACAAATTAATCTTGTTGAAGTGTTATTATTATTTCTTTTAAACACCTTAACAACGAATAATTGATAACATTAAATTAGAATAAGTCAATAGACGGGCTTATATCCATAATTTTCCCAATCTATATGTCATCCATTTTATAGATTTCAATAAAATTTGCCACATATTCTTTATTTTAAGAACATAAGAAATCGTATTTATTTATAGGAAGTAAACCCTTGATTATTTTTTGGGAAAATCACATCGTTTAAAGCTAGTTTATTAGATTATGTATCGAAAGAAGTACTTACTTTTAAGTTAATGCTTTAATCTGGAGTGTGAAACGCAGGAGAGCATTGCTACAGCAGTTTGGCTTTGTCAAAGAAAAATGTACTTTGACATATTAAAGTTATTAATGGAGCATATTATTTTTATAGGCTATTGATAATGCCAGGTATCAATGACGCATATAATTGAATGAGGAAATATTGCTTGTTTCTTGCATTGGAAGTGAGTTTTTCAGTGCTTGATTATCTCCTCAGGATACTTAGGGACTATTTGAGCGACCAAATAATCCAGTATCACAAATCAAGAAGAAAATGGTTCATCACGGCAGGAGCAACAGAGGGTTTAATACTGTGCTCAGATCTAAGGAACGTCTTCTACAATGGCATCTTCAACGTAGGAATGCCTGGTAGCACCGTTCTGTTTGTATACGCTGACGACATAATATTATAAATTTTGGAGAGAAACTAGTCAATTGCTCAATCAAATCTGAACTAGACAATGACACGGATAACAGAGTGACTGGCAGAGCATGGATTGTTCATGCTCATGAAAGCTAAGTGTGGACGAAGGAATGAAAAAAATGGCAAAATGGTAAAACACAAAGTAATAGCTTACATTACATGGTTTCAATGTGCAATGTGCAGATTTCAATATGATTGAAGGAAGAGCAAAAGGTAGATGTACTACCAGCTTATTTATAATATTTTTATAGGGTGGTAGGGGGAGGAGCATAGAGAAGTTGACTGCGTTTCACTCAGGTTGTTGGACATAGTCACTTCTTTATGTATCCGCAGAAAATTACCAATGATGAGACTACTGTGCTAAGCAATTCCATGCTCAGGGAAGAGGACGACGCTGAGCACAGCTTCTTCAGTTGTAACAAGAGAGAAGTGCCACAGTACAAACCGAAAACGTGAGACTCATGTTTACTAGGTCATAAAAGATGAAAAACTTATCTTCATGTTGTTCTCGATCAGAAGAAGAATATAGAAAACACAGTGTAAAAACCGTGGCCCCCCAAGATTATATCGAATAGTACCAAACTATAAAGCAGAATCAAGAAGCAATCTCATTTCTCCGCATCCCCATTGAGGGCATTCCTATGAAATCATCAGTTGTTGAAATCAACAAATTGTTTACTTTTTAAAAAAATTCTAATGTAATGTTTTTCACTTTCAAAATAGCATACTTCTGAATGTGAAAAAGGTTTTAAATAACAAACCAAACGTCAGCAATGTGAGTTTAATTTGAACTCGAAGAAGCGACCGAGCCCTGATAAAATTATATATATATATCAGCTCAAAAACGAAGAAAAGCAACACACAGAGAAAGAGACACACTTACAAACTCAAATTTTCGGATGATCAGTCTTCGGTAGAAAATAGAAAGGGCAACCAAGCACGCAGGCAGGAAACCGTCCCGGCAACCTATATATATAATTTAAATAAAAAGATTTCACATAAACACGTGAAGTAACAATCAATGATCAAACCACATTAAGAAATGGGAAAACAAGACTAAGATCTTTCAACCGTAACAAACGGGTTTGGGCTTTTGACTCTGACGAAGACCGCTTGTTACGGTTGAAAGATACTTAGTCTTGTTTTCCCATTTCTTATTGTGGTTTGATCATTGATATATTATAAATATGTAATTTAAAATTAATATAACAATAGTATGAAATACGAAAAAAGTTAAGAATATGCTAACAACAGACACAATATAATTATTATTATCTCTATTATATCTAATAATAAAAAAATCAGTTTGCTTAAAATTTTTTTTTGTTGAACAATTTTTATAATTTAAAGAATTTAAGTAAACTTATTTATTTTATGTATCTCCTAAATTTTTTATTAATTTTTATAACTACTGATATAGGTTCTTATATTACGTCATAAATATGTAACTTTTATAGTTTAAATAGTTCAGGAATTAACGATTATTAATTTAAATTGAAGTTAATATTGCCTAAGAAACTGTATGAATTATACGATTTTTATCAGCTAGTAATTTCATTTGTTCCTAATCTCTTTGCAATCATTTTGTTATGTTCTGTTTGGCAGATTTATTAAATGGTTATATTTTGTTGTACAATTTTTCTTCAAATCTGACTTAAATTAGAAGTATAATTAACTTAATTGCATTTGTGTAATCAGAATTTTTGATTCAATGTTTCATGAAATGTAGGCAGATATATATTCTGTTCAGTGGCGATTTCTTAGGGAATGCAACACATGCATTGCATGCATAGAATTCATCTTTAAATAAACCAAAATGTTCGAGACTCGAAATATTTAAAGGAACCCCTTTTTTTTATTCCACTACACGCTAAGGAACCATTTTCTATGATTGCGCTAAGCTTCCCAATGCAGGGGTTTACTCTTATCATTTCTGGTTAATGAAAATGGTCTTAATTGCCAAGAGAAACAAGAACGAAGTTTGCATACACTGCAACTCAGGCTTGCTGAGCTCCTCAAATACATACTGGAAAGTGATTTGCACACAGGTCTTCCGGAAATTTATAAACTCATGAATTTGGTTATGACTATTCCCATAACAACAGCAAGTGTTGAGAGATCGTTTTCTGCCCTCAAAAAAATTAAAAGTTATTTACGAAGCTCCCAAAGTGAAGAGCGATTGTCTAATTTATTCCTAATTTCAATTGAAAGACATTTACTTAAAGATCTCATGGCAGATAGAGAGAAGTTTTATGGTTTTGTTATCGAAGAATTTTGCAAGAAGTTTTTATTCAAATGATGTATTATGTATCTCTTTCTTTAATAAAAACATTTTTTGCCTATTTTTATTGTATTGGTTAATAAAAGTTAATGTTAAAAGTATTTCCAAATAAAACCTGATTCAAATCTCCATAAAATGTTTTTAATACATCATTATCCTTTTGTGCAACATGAAAAGACTGAACATGAGAATTAGAAGGGTATTTCTCTGTATTTCTTTTATTCTTTGAAATTTGCATGCCTAAAGAAAAAGGTCAGGAGTCGCCACTGATTCTGTTATTTTCCGTCATCAACAGCTGGTGACTATTGGAGGTATTTTTTTTCTTTGATCATTCTCAATTTCATCAACAATTGCTTTGATAAGTAAACAAATGTCGTCAGTAATAAATAACTGCATATTCAAAGTAGGACTGGAAAGGGAAGAATTGATAGTTTGTGGGCAGAACGGTTTAATCGAGCAGTTAAGTTTATCTGGCGGTTGGCGTGTTTATGATCGCCTCTCCCTGCCCCCATCGACCCCATGGGGTTACTGCAGGCTTGGCTACTTTCTCTCTCTTGTACACAATCGCCTTTGAGTTGCAAACACAACAAAACCATCCCTCATCGGCTTAACTGTGCCAGGCTTCAAGTCAAAGTATAACATGCTCCAGTAAACCTGCCTTTCAAATTAATTTATATAGATTAAACAGTATTTGTTAAAACACACGAGATTATATATATAGATATAATTAAAGTTACAACTAGAGGACAAAAAAAAGAGAACTAACACTCACGATTTTCGATCATTTCATATATATATATATATATATATTTACAGGGTACAGATAGAGTGCTACAGGTTACAGATTCTGCGACAAATCCCCCCTGACTGCAAAGATCTCACACTACGAGCCTCCGGAGAATCCCATATTTGGCTATTAAGTGCGCGCAGTGCACCTGGCCTCAATCAAAAGCGATAATATTAGAATTAGTAATAATACATTCCGTCATACCTCGTAAAGTCTCTATACCCATTAACTATATTTAAAAGCGATAATGATTAAATGTTTCTTGCCTTTTCATATTTTATCTTTTTTTTTTTAAATTACTTCATTTATTATATAATTATTATTTGTATTCTCAGTTTTATTTTATTCTATCATAGCTTAGTCCGTACTTTTATTTATGTATCAATTTCTCTGTTCGTCCCTCAATTTTTTTCATGTTTTCTTTTATTTATTTATTTATTGTTTTCATATTCCACTAATTTAATGTAATTCTACATTGATTCCTGTCTACCTTATTTTCTGTGACCGGGCGCACATGCGGCAACACTGTTGGTCTCCAACCGTCTCTGAACCAGTGCGCTTGGTTTCCCTCTCTTATCTCTCCTGAAGACGGTTCAAACCGAAAATTAGAGACGGTAAGTGTGTTCTTTTGGTTTCTCTATGTTTCATTGTCTATATTGAACTATATATATATATATATATATATATAACTATAGTTTATCGGGACTCGGTCAGTTCTTCAGGTTCAAATTAAACTCTCATTGCCAACGTTTCGGTCTTTATTTAAAACCTTTTTCATAGGCCTATGAAACTGACCCAAGTCAGTTGGGGTTTTGACTCTGACGAAAACCACTTTTTACGGTTGAAAGATCTTAGTCTTGTTTTCCCATTTTCTTATTGTGGTTTGATATATATATATATATATATATTATATATATATATATATATATATTATATATTATATGATCAAACCACAATAAGAAATGGGAAAACAAGACTAAGATCTTTCAACCGTAACAAGCGGTCTTCGTCAGAGTCAAAAACCCTTTTTTTGACTCTGACGAAGACCGCTTGTTACGGTTGAAAGATCTTAGTCTTGTTTTCCCATTTCTTATTGTGGTTTGATCATTGATTGTTGTTTCACGTGTTTATGTGAAATCTTTATATATATATATATACATATAATAATGCAGATTTATCCCCCGGGTTGAATAGAACCCCCAGGTGGACCAGATGCGGCCCGCAGGCCGTATGTTTGACACCTGTACCTTAGAGGATTTATTTCTATTGTTTTCTTTTTACCATTGTATTTTAAACTACATTTATTTCATCATGTGTTTATTTATTGTGATTTTTTTGCATATATATATATATATGTTTCGTTTCATTAATACTTTTAACATATTGCTTTGTTATAGAAAAACCAGGAGTTAAGATGAAGTGAAACGATTGTCATCTTACCATACTTTCCCCTTAAGACGAACTGGATAATGAATATTGATCACAGTCATTGCAATGTTTTTTTGTCGATTCGACATGGGACGGATTTAATGCAAATATTTAAACCGATTTCTGATTGTAACACAAATATCACGATAAGCCTTCTCAGGAGGCACATATGGTATTAGTCGTGTCAGTAATAGACCAACTCTTGCAGTCAATATCAAACACTAAAAAGTTTTATATTCCCCTTGATTTTTCTAATTTTTTTTCCTTAAAATGTTATTGGTATTCAACTTATGTTGAACTCAACTTATTACTTTTATGTTTCTTATTTTTATATATATTTAATATTTTTTTATTGAATTATTTGTTTGTTAGGTCGTATTTATATAGTTTATTTCGAACACGAAAGTATACTCTGGTAGCCTTTTCTTTTCATGGGGTCTCTTTTTTTTCTATATATTTATACCAAATGTCGCTAATTTTTAAAAACATTTTATCGTAGAAAACGTTAATATAAAACAGATTGTATTATGCCAAAAATTCATTAAATTATTTAATATCTTGCGGGGTAAAATGAATGCTAAATGATCAATGGCAGATAATGTTGACTGTAAAAAAATATTTATTATTTCGTGAAAAATTAATTACTTTCATGTAGTAAGTGTTTCATAAGCAAAATTAATTCAAAACTAAAAAAAGATTAATCATTAAAAAAAGATGGTTTAATGAAGTTTCAAACAGAAACTTAAAGTTCGCTTTAAAAAATGAATGACAGATAGTAGAGATTGAAACCCAATAATCGGTTGAAAACAAAAATTTGAGATTGCATGAAGTAGTATTTGCTTATTTCTGCATCAATACTAATGTTGAAATATTGGTTTTCCTTTGGATTGTTCTCTGACTATTCAAGGAATATTTATCTATGTTTATAATGCAACCAACAAAATATTCCAGTCTGTAAAGGCAATTAATCAATAGCTAGAAAACGTAGAACACTAAGACAAAACTCATTATAATATTGTAACATCCATTGACGTGAGAAAAATATGACGATAGGTTGTGAGAGAAACCAAGACTATATTTTCTTAGTTTGTTCTTTAAGCCGTTAGATGAGTTAGATTTTAAAAATAGAACTAAATATTTATCAGTGTTTTCTAAAAGATTATCTTGCTTTTTTTTTTTTTGAGGTGGTGGACTTGATCTTGTGGCTGGAGTTTCAACATTAATTTTCTAGCTTCAAGATCAAAGCCACCAGCTCGACAATCGTGAGACCAGAAGCTGCTGCTAGTTTTAACAATATCTGCTTACGTGAAGACTTGCTGCTGATTTACATCTATATATATTCATCATTATTTGTTTTCTTGACGCAATATTTATATGATATAATTTTTTTGAGGGTTTAAAGTATAATGATTTGAAACTAGTCCTTTTACCAACGTTTCGACATATATTTATGTCATCTTCAGGGCTACAACATGTTTGTTTTACAATTAGCACTACTATTACTACTATTTTGGTTATTTATTACATTTTACATGAACAGTAACAGAGAGGTATTGATTGATAAATTAGTTATTTTGACTATGGATTTTTTTTACATTGACATAAGGATATTTTTATTATTATTTTATTGCTTTTACAATTATTTCACAAGTATAAAGATCAATATTTGATTACCTTGGAAATCTGTTTCTGTTACAGCATACCTACCTTCCTTTACTAAATTACAGGATTAACACATAGTCTATTGTCTATGTTTCTTTGGAGGTTTCTTTACGGTTATGTTGAAGTGTTTTTTTTTCCCTAGCTAAACATGCCAACACCCAAAAACATAACTTTGACTTTTAAATCTCACCTATAGTAGATAAAGAAAAACACACGCAAAAGAGACTGGTAAAATAAATAATACACATTGGAAAAACTGAAAACACTTGCAACTTTAGAACGGATATAGAAAAGTTCAGCCAAATTTACACAATACCAAAAAAAAAACAAACTATAGAGACTAAACAAAAAATTAGGCAGACCCAGTAAAATATAAAAATAAAAATAATAAAAAAAATAGGAAGAAAAAAGAGAGGAGAACAAAAACACTGGGTACCCAACATGCAAAAGAAAACATAACCGTAAAGAAACCTCCTAACAAACATAGACAGTAGCCTGCATGTGTTCATCATGTAATTTAGTAAAGGAAGGTATGCTAGAACAGACACAGATTTCCAAGGTAATCAAATATTGATCTTTATACTTGTGAAATAATTGTAAAAGCAATAAAATAATAATAAAAGTATTCTTATGTCAATGTAAAAAATCCATAGTCGAAATAACTGATTTATCAATCAATACCTCTCTGCTACTGTTCATGTAAAATGTAATATATAACCAAAATAGTAGTAATAGTAGTGCTAATTGCAAAACAAACATGTTGTAGTCCTGAAGATGACATAAATAAATGTCGAAACGTTTTCAAAAGGCCTAGACCTCATTCAAATCATTAGACCTCAACCCTCAAAAAAATTATATCATATATATACATATATATGATATAATATATATCATATATGATATTATATACTCGTATATGATATAATATATGATATATATATATAATAGTTAGATTAACGATGTGTTAGTTATCCCCAGTGCAAGGAATATGGATAATAAAATTAAATTCACAATAGTGTATTTTTAGTTGACCTACTGAGCGCTAGGAGCGCTTGCGTAGTGTATGTTGTCAATCTATTATCACTGTTATCGTTAACCTATTTGAATAATTGTTTCTGAACTTAAAGTCGTTTTGTTCGTTTTATTATTCGTTACTATAATATTAATGTTTGTTAACCCTGAAGATGATTTGTGAGGTTGAATGTTCGATTAATCAAGTAAAGTTCTTTTGCTTTGAAAGTTTTTCTTAACATGTTCTTTAGAGGGTTAGTTTTTTTAGTTCCCTTTGCAACACAATAAAGTGTTTAGAAGAAAAAAACACGTTCTTAAACAGATCCTCAACACTGCAGTCACTTTGGTCTTCAATGATAATTGTATATACACTTATATTGCTTGAAAGAAAAGTGCACGGAGAAAGAAGAACAAAACTGAATTCAGTGCTTTGCTCTCGTTATCATCAGATGGACAAGTGGAGCTCCGTTTGGTTAGCAAACAGTAACTCTATAAATATGTACATATCTCTTTCACCACATACCTATTCTCTATAATCATAATAGATTCAGAGTACATTTTTCGTATTTTCAATTTTTCTTTGTTGCTTTTTGTTTCATTAATTCCATTATGTTTTAAATTGTGATTATTTTTTAACATACTCATATATAATTATAACCAATTAAATAAATCGGTTTCACGAACTAAATAAACTATGTTTACAAAAAGAACACAAAACAATGAAACAGAAGCTCACGACTTTTTCTTTTTTATTTTGTATTTTATTCCAGCATGTTCCACTGTGTTTTACATGCATCATCGTCAAATTGTACGCAATACTTCTTTCATTAACACTACAAAATACTTATTTTAACTTATTTTACATTCATTCATAATTCAACATTACAATACCTTTTTCTTAAATGCCTATACTATACAAACATCTTACAAATTCTTGTAAATAACCTATAAGCAGAAGCTCACGACCATTCTGCTGATGACGATGCCATCGAAATATAATAGTGAGTTTTTGTTTCATTTCTGGGTCTTCTTTTTGCGATGATAGTATAAATATATATTTTTTAGATCATAACAATATCAATAGTTAACCATGAACATTTTTAGAAGACGATACAAATAATTGAAAAGTCAAATCAAGCCCAGTTAAAATCAGAATACAAATAATTATGACTTATAGGCAACTTGAAAAACAATCAGTTATTTTAATATAATAATAGCAATCTCTGACAAAGAAATAATCGCTCCTTTTTAGAATTGTCTCACCGATGACATCACTGGAAATAAGAGATTCGTACATTTCTTTGAGTCATGTATTGATTAGTTTTCATTTTACTAATGGGGATTTTCAACATTGATTTCTTATCTTTCTTATTATCCTTATTTAAAAGACACTATTCTTATTTTATATAATTTCTGAATGCCTATTTTTTTTAATTAATTGTACTTGGTGAATTTTAAATTTTTTTTTCACTTGTTTTATTTACTTTATGTTTTAACAGTATTTGGAGGTTTTTTTTTGATACTTCGACTACAATTTCATGTATTTAGAAGTAATTTTGACTTCAGGGTTACTCCTTTAGCTTTTTGATTATGTAGCGGAAATCGGGTGGACACCCATTGGTGGCACTCCGTAACTATGTTTAAGCTTTATGACGACAGAAAGTCATGCGGCCATTACCGTTTTAGTCGTCTTTGGGGGTTTGTTGGGATTACTAGTTGGGAAAGATTTTGAGCAAGTGGGTTTGGTTGAATTGAGAGTTTACTGTGGAATTATTTGTAGCGGTCTTTTGCGTAGTCGAGAACGAAGGGGATTTTAAGATCTCGGTGAATGATTATATTTGTGAAGTAAAATGGGAGATGCGAGAGTTTTCTGAGTATTTTTGATTGGGTGGCTTGTATAGGACGAATATTTGAAGGTTTGGCAGAACTCCAAGTTCAATAGCATAAGCCCAAGAAGGCTTCAAGATTGTGTTGTATATGTAGTGTCTATGTTAGTGTGAGTTTTGATTTTCTATCTAAGAGAGGTGTTTTCTAGGTTACTATTTTTTCATAATACCTTCTTGATTTTTCATACATTTTGAACGACTTATTAGACTTATTTTTTGTTATTTCTTTTATCCGTAATTATAGTTGATGTATTTATTTAATATTATCCTTCTTCTGTTGGCTCTCGTGAAAATAGTTAGACATTGTTCAGCTCAGCCTTCGCAAGTGCAGTAAAATCTTGGTTGCTTTTCAATTCATCAACATATGTTTTGATGGAGTTTTTATGTAAAAATACTGACCTCATTGTTGATGTTTTCAATATTTTATTTCTGCTTAGATTTTTTTTGTTGAAAATTTTTAACATCTTTGTTGGTGTTTTATATGTTTCTTTTTTTTTGTTTAGATTTTATTTTTTGAAAGTATTGTCATCTTCTTTTATGTTTTGTATATGTTTTTCTGCTAGTTTTTGTATTTATTGACTAATTCGTATTGATTCGTTAAGTTAGTCGGGTAGCACTAATAAAGGTTGATGTACTACAACTAAAAATAATAATAATATGAAATTACGAGTATTGCATGAATCAGGGATCTGTTTAAGGAATTGAACATCAAAATGGTCATTAAAAATTATAAATTGACTGTAGGGGGATGTACAACATACCAACAGGAAAAAAGATGAATATGAATGCAACCAAGAAGTTGCTTGAAATGTAGGGGTATTAAAATAGGTTGCTTTAGAGACCAATTAAAACAAATTAATATATATTAACTAATATATCACATGTCTGTTGGTCGTCAACAGTTGGCCTGTTGCCATTCCCTCATCTGCCAACCAATCGTGTCTGTCATAAGGTCAACACTTTGAGACTGCATTCCAGGTATGATACTCGTACAGCTTTAAGGAATCTAAGCAAAACCTTATTTGCTTGTTCACAGCAACCATCTCCACCCCTGTTACTGGAAATACCATCGGCGTCATTATTATGAGTAACACCAACATCGCAACAATAAAATAATGTCTTATGACATCCATTTAAGCAGTGAACCTCAATTGAGGGGTTTTGTCGAGATTGTTTATTTCCTTCCATATCTCATCTTCACCAGGTGCTACGAAGGAATCACTACACCATGGATCTTACCAAATTCTTTTGACATGAGTATCTACATGTACCCGAATAGCAGAGCCCTCAATTGGAGATGATGTAAAAACAAAAAAACATTAAATACTCGTCCAAGAAATACATTTATAAATACTTTTAGCTGTTCATGGAGAATTTCAAAAATTACGTTTTCACACAAAGTTTTATACCAAATCTAACAATGCATTTCAAACACTTATCGTTCTTCTTCAGGTTCTCATCTGCATAGCTGAGGGTGCTGACGTAACAATGAAGTTGTAAACCTGAAGAAGAACACTAAGCGTTTGAAACGCTTTGTTAGTTTTGACATAAAACGCTTTTTGTAGAACATAATTTTTAAAATTCCCTATCAAAAGTAAATACCTCTCTACAACAGACTGCGCAAGTAATGGATACTTTTAGCTTATTGGAAATCGATTATTGCTCACATATGAATTTAATATAATCAATAATGAAACGGTAAGAACCTCTTTATTATTTCATTTGAAAAACGAAACAACATGATTCAATTATTTAACAACAATAATTATCTTAGCTTTCTTCTGCTTACTTAGAACGACTCTAACAAGAACTATTTGTCGTCACAAATAAATTCGTTTTGTTTTTTATTTTAATTTCGTCATCAGCTGACGGTGGGATTAGTAAACACGTGGTAAAGCCGCACTAAGCACAGTTATTTGGTGATTGTATTCTGCTGTACCACCAATCAACTCAAGGTAAAAAAAGTAGAAATGAAAACAAGACACAAGTTATAGCAACATCTAATTTTTTTTCGCAAGATTGAAGTGACTGATTTTAATCTCAACGTAGCACAATAAACTTAATACAAATGACACTTTTGATAGCAGTGTTCCATTTTGACAAAAAAAATTAGCACAATTTTCGTTTTATTCTATCCTTTATATATTACATGTTTAATGATATTATGTACACATACATCAGTAACATACTATAGAGGAAACTAGAAGAAGTAGAGAACCTTTCACATTGAATATCTGTCAAGGAGAATGAAATTGTATCCATGTCATAGTAACAAATAATTATAAAAAAAAAAAAAACTAAATTTAAACTAAAAGAACAAGAAGAAGTGTTAAAAAACAGTTTTCCAGATTAGAAGCAGAAACATATTTACTGCTAAATGTTATAACTTGCGAATGTTAGGCATGCCTAACTTGCTTGGCTTGCTTCTAATCTTAACTTTAATGTTAACATTTCTGTATTTGTTAACGTAGGACATACGTTAATTAAGAACTCTCCTAGAGAACTACATTATAATTGTATTTACTAAATTACATCAAAATATCATTAAATGAACATATATCGTTGAAATCATTCATAAAATAACATTCAAATTTATTTTAATTAAATTTTGTTTTAATAAAATTTATTTCAAGGTAAAAATAACAAATTTCTACCTTTGCATATAGGCAAATAATCGTATATTTGCATTGTAATCGTAATATCAACAGGAAATAACCTGAAGTAATTATGTATAAAAGAGCTATATTGTAAGAAATATCATTGAGTCTTCTTTAAATAGATTTAAATAATACAAATATTAGAAATTTATTGAAATTTTTTAGCAGTATTAGCAGAAGTAGTAGGAATGTCTCAACGGTTTATATGACCTACAGGATGTTTTTCCCCTTCCTTTGAGAACTTATTTATTTTCCCGGACTTTTTCAGTTTCTGATGAGAACTAGGCATTTCAGTTGAAAAATCATAGTCATTTTCAGGAATTAATTATTTTGATTTTAATGTTTTACCTAAATCATTTATTAAGTCACAATTTTAATAGTGGCTTGTGGCGATATATTTCACGTGTTTATTGTAACATGCTATAACAATTAACATTTATTATGACTTTGATATTTAAACTCCTTTGGTTAATTACTCTTATCTTATTTCTTGTTTTCTCATCTTAAGTCATCTCTTCTTATGTGTCGTCAAGTTTTATTGAAAAATTAAACTTACCACTTCTATTTTTTTTTTGAATCTCAAAGGTAACACAATGATTAAATGAATATGTTCCTATTTCTTTTTTTTTTAAAAAGAAATAGGGGAGGCTTCTTAAAAAGAAAACTTATTTCTTTTTTTAAAAACAAAAGAAATAAGTTTTCCACCATTGCTTTCGTTGTTCTATCACTGATTATAGGTTCAGCTTTTGCTGTGGCATTTATGTAGGTAATTAGACCAAAAATACTCAAGAAACCCATTTTGAACGTTAAGAATCAGTGGTCGAGAAGATATATATATATATATTATATATATATATATATATATATATAAATTAAATAGCACAATAAACAATATAAATTAATTAAAATGCTCTAATTAAACTGACCCAAACTTTTTCTTTTGTATATACACAAGGAAACGTTTATTCCCCGAGCAACTCAGAAGAGCATGCAGGACATTACAGAAACTCTCTAAAAATGTAACAAAGCATGAAACTGGCATACAATTTTTAAAAACATATTTGCAAGAAGGATTGTTACACACCTTCACTAATATATATATATAATTGACCGAACCTCGATTAGAGAACACACCTATTCTATCAAACGGTCGATATATTATTGAATCTGTTATATATATATAAAACAGTTCAAAATTGAAGGTATGTAGTACAGAAAGTAAAAAAAACACACTTACAGACTCAAATTTTCGTGTAATCCAAAAACAGCTAGCCGTTGGGTTACTAACCGTTGCGTCTACAATGTGCTTGGTCTGTCTCCCTTCTCTTTTCTCCTGAAGACGGATAACCCGAAAATTTGAGTCTGTAAGTGTGTTTCTTTTACTTTCTGTGCTACCTATCTTCAATTTTGAACTGTTATTTTGTCCAGTTTGGATCGTTTTTCCGTTTATCAAGTGTATATATATACATTTACATTCAATGATCAAACCACAATATGAAACGGGAAAGCATTATTTCACGTGTTTCTGTGAAATCTTTATATATATATATAAAGCTTTCACATAAACACGTGAAACAACAAACAATGATCAAACCACAATAAGAAAGGGAAAACAAGACTAAGATCTTTCAACCGTAACAAGCGGTCTTCGTCAGAGTCAAAAACCCAACAAAACTGTTGGGTTTTTGACTCTGACGAAGACCGCTTGTTACGGTTGAAAGATCTTAGTCTTGTTTTCCCATTCCTTATATATATATATATATATATATACATACTTTAACACATAGAAAAGAACACAGAAAGACACTACAGAACTCACTTCGATATTTCGACATCCGTCGTCATCGGGAAGAAGTGCGAAGTACTCGCGTTGAGAAGCAAACTGCTACTGAGTTTAGAGTAGCAGTTTGCTTCTCAATGCGAGTACTTCGCACTTCTTCCCGATGACGACGGATGTCGAAATATCGAAGTGAGTTCTGTAGTGTCTTTCTGTGTTCTTTTCTATGTGTTAAAGTGTTTATTGTCCACACGGACCTTTCATTTTCTTCGAAGTATATATATATATATATATATATATATATATATTTGTGCACTTGCATGTTAAATAGATTGGTTAAGACGTAAAGAATAGAGCAGGATTCAATCTTGAGTTAATATCATTATAACAATTAAATAAGTTTCAAGGTATGAAATGTAGAAGTAATGTCTGATGATATGACATGATGGCAGAGAGGTAGGAAAATGATGGGTGACAGTGAATACTAGAAGTAATGATAGTCCGAAGCAAATAATCGTACTTAAAACTGGACCTGGACTGTCTACAACTCTGGCAGTCGGCCAAGCCGGCTGAGCGGGATAACTGATGAGTAGCACGATTAGTATGGTGGAGAGGCCAGTATTCCTCAGCCTTACATATCAAGTCATCAATTTACATTAAATGAATAACAACGTGGGATCAAATAAATTCTATTCGAGTTGCAATACATTTTCTGTAAATGATCTCTATTCCATTCGACAAATTCACTTTCAATGTATCTTATTTAGCCTTGATGATGTCTTACAAAGTTAGTAGAATGCTGATTTAAAAATAAAATAATTGATACCGATTTACACGAAAGAATTTCAATGTTTTATCAAAAAGAAATTATTAACGCATATATATATGATCAAACCACAATAGGAAAATGGGAAAACAAGACTAAGATCTTTCAACCGTAACAAGCGGTCTTCGTCAGAGTCAAAAACCCAACTGAGTTTTTGACTTCAGTTCGGTTTTTGACTCTGACGAAGACCGCTTGTTACGGTTGAAAGATCTTAGTCTTGTTTTCCCATTTTCTTATTGTGGTTTGATCATTGATTGTTATTTCACGTGTTTATGTGATATCTTTTTATATATATATATATAATATTTAAAAATACATATATATTTTTTTTCTATGTTTCTATGAAACATTCACGTAATGTAACAGAGAATGCGGCAACATTGTTGGTCTCCAGTCATCTCTGTAACAGTGCATTTAGTTTCTCTCTCTCTCTCATCTCTCCTGTAGACAGTTTAAACTAAAAATTAGACACTCTAAGTGTGTGTTTTTATTTTCTCTAAGTTTCTTGATCTACAGAGATCATTGTTTCGGATTATATTTTCATCGAATAAGTGTATATATATATACATAATATATATATATATATATATATATATATATATATATATATATATATATATATATAAACTATATTGACACAAAGAACATTCAGAAATGAAACAGAAACTCACCAGTATAGTTTTGTTCTGTGTTCCCCTCAAGACCACCGGTCAGTCGTTGTCTGCGGAGCGACTTGTTTCTTTCTTCCTGATGACGAGGACATACAAATATAGTAGTGAGTTTCTGTTTCATTTCTGAGTGTTCTTTGCGTTAATACAATTTATTTAGTTCGTGGAATCGTTTCATTTAATTGGTATATATATATATAATATAGTTGCTTTTCTTCTCCTCATGATTTGGTCAGTGTTAATTTGAAAAAAATCACCTCTTTGTCTTCCTCATCTGTTGTCTTTCTTTTGAGATAATCTCAAGGCTAAAAACCAAACAGAACGGGCAAGTATTCTATCTTCACAATATTCAACGTACAAATTCAAAACCTTACTCAAGTCTAGCTTCTACAATCTTTACCGACGCTGCGTTGAGAAAGAGGTGATTTTTACAAATAAATTCTAACCAAATCTCTAGAAAAAGAGAAGTAATTATTATTAATTGTGGTCAAGAAAAGAAGCTTTTGATATATATAAAGTAAGAGATTTTTTTCGTCTATGGCATCTGTAGTAAACACTTCATAAACAATTTTAGTAAATAATGTAAAACGCTATTGGATTGGACAAA
The DNA here is from genome assembly GCA_026182355.1 of Hermatobates lingyangjiaoensis. NCBI lineage: Eukaryota > Metazoa > Arthropoda > Insecta > Hemiptera > Hermatobatidae > Hermatobates > Hermatobates lingyangjiaoensis. Next base: position 2,993,838 of record JAPFBL010000023.1, read on the forward strand.
ATCCTCTGACCAAGAAAAATAAATCAGTTGGGGTTTTGACTCTGACGAAGACCACTTGTTACGGTTGAAAGATCTTAGTCTTGTTTCCCTTTTCATATTGTAGTTTGATCATTGATATAAATATATATATATATATATAATATATATATTTTTATATATGAATAAAGTTTTTTCTATTCCATAGATTTGACTATTTACATACATATCCTATGAGATACTCTTATGTGTTTAAGAAAAAAAAACTAAATTTACCAATATGAGCTAGTAGATTTCGACTATATTCATGGAGTTCAATATTTCAACTATAGTAAGTGTTTTGAACAATTACTAAAAAGGAAATGTTCATTCGTTTGTTATTGTTGTACTGTAATGGATATAGTTATATCAAATTGTTTTTACAATATATAGATATTTGTACCTGAATACAGATTAGAGTAGTGTTATTTAAATTTTTAATTTGGTATTGATGGGATAAAATTAAAAACAAATTGTAATTGTTTATAATATACAATTTATAAATTGTAAAAAAATATTTTAGTATCGGGACGCGTGATAAATTTATATTGTAGTTTTTGATTTAATAAAAATATTAGTATACGTATGATTGTAATAATAGACTTATTTATGAAAAGCATTACTGTGCAGTAACATTTTAGAAGCATTATTTGTGTTTTAGGTAAGAAGAGACAAAAGACCAGGGCTTTGATAAGGGGGCTAGAGGGAAGGCGGTGGTTGTTGTTTTAGCCGCTTGGAGCTCTGCCATGCGCAGCATGCGCCAGTCCACCGACATCTTTTAACCAAGGAACATATTGCTCTTCCATCTGATCCACGCTCTGTCATCCCCCTCCCACCCCCCCTGTTTTAACGCAGTGGCATTTAAAGTTTGACATTATATCCCATCGACAAATGACCTTTCTTTGTGATTATCAGTGATTTTTTTTTGTGAAGTGCACAACTTTAACTGTTATAAGGTGATTTTGCTTCAAGCAGAAAGAAACATTTTTCTTGCTCCGTCTTTTTGGATTACCGAAACTACTTCTTTTTCATTTGATTGAAAAGGTAAGCTAATAACTTAACTACACAATTCAAATATATTCATATTTTAATAGTAATTAAACACAACCAAATTATAAACAGTGCAATTCCCTGTGATAACTACTAAACACAAAGCTAGTTGTACTTTCATTATTAATAATGTGTCTGTTCACGTAATTGTCCATTATGATCTATATATTTCCATAATAATTCACATGGAATCATAAAATGAATTAATAATTTACCATATCAGATTACGTTACTCTGGTTTAGTTGTTGATCTATATAAGTAATCCAAAGTTACAAAACAATGTATATAATATATATATATATCACATGGTAAATAAAATATATATAAGGTGTTGCACATAATAGAGAATGATTTGACAAAATAGTAAGATAAAAGAGTATGTTGTCTGTCCTATATTAGGAGTGAGGGTACAAAGTTCCAAACCAAATTGAAAAAAATTGAAAATCCTTGTATGCACTCATCTATATGAGAATTTACTTTTATAAAATTAGAAATAAAAACGGGTAACCATACCTTATATTATTATAAAGTGCTAAAAATTTTTTATTGAAATGGATAATTTGTTCTCTGCCTATTTATTATGAAGTCAAATAAACTTGCAGTCTTCTTTTTAATTTTTATTTGGATGTCTTTGACAAGTACAAGTTTTAAATATTTAAGTTAACGGACGTCTTGTAGGTTTACCGATTCGGTTGGTGAACGGAAGTGCACTGAGAGAACGATACATTGGACAGCCTAATGGAATGTGTTGTTTTCGTTTATATATTGAGTAAATAATAAAATTAAAACAAGTTGGCAGTACTGTAAATCAAATTAAAGATAAAATAACAAATAAAATTTGATGAAAAACATGCACCTGCATTCCGCTATCAGCCGTCAAATCTCACGACGACCTATATTCCAATATAGATGTAGCTTATTCACGATTTTTTCTGTACTTTCATCTGTGTTTGTTAATTACATTCAATGAATTTCTCAAAATTTAAAAAAAAATTTCTGCTCTTTTTTTGATCTTTTGTGGTATAAAACACTGCAAGAAATGTAGAAATCGAACTTATACATTAATTTATATTTCCTACGTTTAACTCCTCTTATAAACACAACACTGTGATATATATTACGAACATACAGCGCTCTACTAACACGTTACTTTGTTGAAAAAATTACTCGGAAATAATTGCTAAATCTCGGAGATATTTCGACCCTAATTGTCGGATTTCCGCGGGCGTAAAAATATAGAAGTTATTTGAGCCAGTCCTTTCCATTTGTTTTCTGTTTAGTTTGAACGTTGATAATATATTAACATCCAAACAACTATAAGTAATTCACAAATAAAAAAATGAGACTATGATTATTCAACGAACGTAACTGGTCTTCGTTTATGTTTGGCGCAGGAAAGGACCAGCTATTTGTATTGAATGATATTAGTGGCTTTTTTTAATTTCTTACTTGCAGTACACGTCAATTTATAGTTTGGTTTAATGTAAAATGATGTTGTAGATATATATGTGTTCTTTTTTCGTATTCTTTTCTTTTGATTGCATATTTTGAATTACATATATATGTATACAAAATAAAATTCATCAGTACTGTTAGTTCTTAAGATTCAAATTAAACCATTGAAATCAAAAACTAAACGTCGGCATTGAGAGTTTTAATTTGAACATGAAAAACTGACCGAGTGCTAATATAAATTTTATTTTTTTCTACTTCACGGTCGATAATTTTTATCAAGATATAAATATATTAGCCTGTTTAAAGAGCTATCAAAGGCTATTCGGTCTTTTAGTTGCTTTCTGCCAATGAACGGTGAAAGAAGCGACACCGTTTTTAAAAACGGGTATCCGAAAAGCCTACTAAATTTTATACATATTTTCTATTATTCTTACGGTGAATTTCTTGATTGTAGACTGGCAATGAATGTTTAACTTTAATGAATTTTTATTATAAATTTATTTGTTTTCTTAATTTAGTTCGTAAGAGACGTTTTTTCAGTCCCCTTTGAAACTTTTTGTGGGAAAGGTTTCAAAATTAAAATATGAAAGTCTATTACTGTTTTTATGTTAAAATATTATATGTCTAAATAAAAATATTAAATAACATGTCTCAGATTGAAAACGTAATTGTTTTCCACGCCCAAAACACAGTAGGTTTACGTTTTCAACCGAATATATTCTTACTTAAACATCTATTCTTACTTACTTAGTTTACATAAAAAAAAACTCGACATATCAATATTAAAATAGAATAACAAATATATATCAAGAAATCTTCTCTTCATCATGTGTGTCTGACGTGTTCATTCAAACTAGACAGTTCTAATTAAAATCCACAGACTATATTTTTCTAGTAAAGAATCTTTATTATAATACTTAGTTTTTCTGTTTCAAAATTGTATATTTCTGCCTACTATGAAAATGGTTTTAAATAAAAACCGAAAAGTTGGCAATAAACGTTTATTTTGAACCTGAAGAACTGACCGAGTCCTGATAAACTTTTGTTTTGTGTATTTATATAGATACGATCAAACCACAATATGAAATGGGAAAACAAGACTAAGATCTTTCAACCGTAACAAGCGGTCTTCGTCAGTCAAAAACCTAACTGACCGAAAATCCCAGTTGGGTCAGTTGGACTCTGACGAAGACCGCTTGTTACGGTTGAAAAATCTTAGTTTTTTTTTCCAATTTCATATTATGGTTAGATCATTGATTGTTATTTCACGTGTTTATGTGAAATATTTTTATATAGAGATATATATTGATATAGTTTCTGGATTATTATTTATTAAATTTCAAAGATGGGTTTCTTGAGGATTTTTGGTCTAAATAAATAACTCCTGTTTACACGTCAACGTTTCGCTAAAAATTGTTTAGTATTTTCAAGGCTTGTTTTTGAGGAAAAACAAGCCTTTGAAATGCCAAATAATTTTTGGCGTAACGTAGGCTTATAAACAGGATGTTATTTCTTTTGACCAGAAATGCTCAAGAAGCCATCATTGAACTATATATATATATATATATGGATTAATTTACCACAATGAAAAACAATTTTTTGAAACAATGCTCTAAGGCCTTTCGTTAACACATCGTCAGAGAGCAAGTGAATGATATATATATATATATATATATATATATATATATATATATATAGCAGATTCAACAATGTATCAACCGTTTATAGAATAGGTATGTTCTCTTATCAAGTTTCGGTCAATTTTCTAGGATAAAAAATCAAACTCTCGTTGTGAACGTTTCGAGTTTATTTAAAAACCTTTTTCATAGGCAGAAGTAAGAATTTTTTAACTAAGAAAATGAAATTTACATTATTTAAAGGAACAACAATGTAAATTTCATTTTCTTAGTTGACAAATTCTTACTTCTGCCTATGAAAAAGGTTTTAAATAAAACCGAAACGTTGGCAACGAGAGTTTGATTTTTTATCCTAGAAAATTGACCGAATCCCGATTAGAGAACACACACACACACTTATATATATATATTTATATATATTCTTCGGAGAGTCTCACCTCATTCTACCTAATGAAAAGGGAGTTAAAATAAGTAGTGAGTTTTTCTTACTAGCCGATATAAGTTTTACAAGGATGTAAACAAGTCACCATTTGTTAAATTACAATCAGATTAGCATTATAATTAAAATGTAGCAATCATTAAACTTATGTAATTATTAATCATCCAATGAAGTATGTCATTATGTTCCGTTTCCTCCGGCAGTATGTGTCCTTAAATTTTTCCTCTGGTTTTTATCATTTTCTTCAGTCGTTAATATTTACAAAGATTTGTAATTCATAAGATGAACAATTATTCATTAGTTATTAATGAATAACTAATAATGACAAAATAGCTAATGACTACTCAAGTGTGACATTAGCTATTTCCGTTGTATTTTCAACGATGCATACATGCTATGTTAAGCCAACACTCTGGTCACCAATTACAATTCTTTTATAGAAACATATTTTTTCTTCCAACTTTTGGAAAATTATTAATAAGGTAATAAGAAATGAAAAACTATGATTCTATCAAGAATAATATTTAATAAACGACAAGTATAGAAACAGTTATTTAAAATAATTCCATAGGCAATATATATAGTTAGCCAAATTAAATTGAAAAGAATAACTTCATGTTGAGTAATGAAACAATAAAATGGTAATAAAAACGGAAAGTTTAGTGTCAATAAAAAATATTAAAAATTGTCATCTCATTTTTATTTTAATTTTTTTTTTATATTTACTGGATGTGTAACTTTTTGACAACTGATGGTCAATTGAAAAAAGAAAAACTTGTTTGTGTACATTTGAAAGGGACAATGTTTGGCAAATATTTCGGATAGGTACGTGCTGAAGCCGTCCGTCCAATACGTTTACTTCTCGTTTTCAGAGAATCTATTCAAACGCAACGAATTCAGTGCTTCTCCATCCACTTAAGGGATGAAGCGCCTCCGGTACTAATATAAGTGATTTGCTTATATTATTACGTACCAGATTTTATAACTTCGCATTTGGTTCATAATTTCTTTATATTTTTAAAACCTTTTTTTTTTCTTATTTTAAATATAATGAAACTTAAAAATTGATATAAGTAGCACTTTTGTAATAAATAACATAATTGTTGTGAAACTAAGATACAATTTTTACTGTAAGTTTAGTAGTGACACATTATAATGATAAAAGTAGAACATACAAAATATAGGTTGTGCAATTCAAATATTGCGATTCTACTATTTAGAGAATTACTACTTTAGAAGTTCTACAAAACATGTAGTTTGGTTGTAATGTGTTAGGTGACCTATACAACATGAATTGTACTTTATTTGAATATATATTCCGATCTTTAATAAAAATTATACTATCTCAGTAGATTTTTTTATTCGAAATTACTTTCATTAGGTACTTGTTATTTTGTAATGGCATAGTTATGTAGTTACTTACCTAAGAATTAGATAGTACTAAGATGAGACTATGGGTTTAGTACTATCTAATTCTTAGGTAAGTAATTACATAACTATGCCACTACAAAATAACAAGTAGCTAATGAAAGACTTTTCGAATAAATAAATCTACTGAGATAGTATAATTTTTATTAAATATAGGAATATAAATTCAAATAAAGTACAATTCATACTGTATAGGTCACCTCACACATTACAACCGAACTACATATTTTGTGGAACTACACACTTTTAGATGTATTGTTATATCTTAGTAGGAAGCCTTTCTCAGGTGTTTGCTAAGATATAAGGAAAAATATATTCCTGAATAGTATGTTTAAAATAGTAATGTCCACTAAGACTGATTTCTACAAATTTATTACTGAATATAAAATATTTGAAATATATAATTATATATTATATGAAATTTATATATAAAATTAAAAAAATTATGTATTATATAACATTATATATATATATATATATATATATATATATAAAGTAGGGAAACAAGACTCAGATCTTTCAACCGTAACAAGCGATCTGCGTCAGAGTCAACAACCCAACTGGATTTGACATTATATATATAAACCCAATACAGTTGGGTTTTTGGCTCTGACGAAGAGCGCTTTTTACGGTTGAAAGATCTTAGTCTTGTTTTCCCATTTCATATTGTGGTTTGATCATTGATTGTTATGTCACGTGTGTATGTGAAATCTTTATATATATATTGTCAAAATTGTGTTTTTACTAAGATTGGTGGTTTTAAAATTATATGAGGAACGCTAAGATGCCAAACAGTAAGTGTACTTGATAGCTTAAGCACGTTTCTTTCTGCAATGTTAACCAACAATTCTTGTTCGTTTGTTTGGAATTTATTCTTTTAAATCCGTTAAGTGCAGCTATATATTTCATATCAAAGAATGTAGATTGTTGCAGCTGTAGAATAATTTAAAAAAATAAACCTAGCCGTATAGATAAAGTATTTTTCCTGCTAAAATTACGAATTAGTGTCAATTTAAAGATTGGTTATTTCTGTTTCAATATATTAAGATTATATTATATAAATATTTAACTAAAGTAAACTCTGTGATTTCTTATATTTGGTCAGCATGGTGTTTGTGAGAATTAGATCTCTATTGAATGTCCAGAATAGTTGTTTTCTTTTAGTTAATCTGGCAATATGATTGAAGCAAAGAATGTTCTCGAAGAACTAACCAGTTATATAATTTAACGTATGAATCAGTTGTTGTTAATAACTATGGAGGCGTTAGTGCAGCAATGAATTCATGACATGCAAGTCGCCTACCCCTTTAATATTTTACGAATTACCTTCTGCCCAAATCGACAAATATCCTTTTATTGAATCTTGTAGTCAATAAGAGATATTCCTTTTGCACTTTTCTTTCAACATATTTCTTTCATGTTGCACTGCTTCATACTGACCATGTTTAATTCAATGATTAGTATAAAGTGACCATCAAAATACTGCTGTTACTCCATCGATATGTTCCTTTATGATCTTTTATTCCAATATGAACGATTAAAATCATCATGTTTATTACTGTAAAAATACAGTAATTATATTAAAGGATAATTTAAAAAGATGATAATAATTATCTAGCCGTATAGATAAAGTATTGCTCCTGCTGAAATTTGGAACTAGGGTCAATTTAAAATATTATTTATTTCTGTTTCAATATATTAATAGTATTCTATAAATATGTAATTAAAATAAACTCCGTTATTGTTCATATTTTGTCAGCATAGAATCATTAAAATAATTATTCTTTTTTAAATTAGAATCATCATATTTATTACTGTAAATTAACTCCGATTCAGATGAGTTGTTCACATCCGATGTAAAGAAAAGATATGTCATTTCTTATTACTTTATTATGAGTAAACTACTGTAAACTTAACAGTTTATGAGATGGGACAGATTTCATGTTGGACGTCCTCTGCAACCTTTTTTGATGATATCTAAACTTGTATCACTCGCTTTTATATAGAAAATCTTATAAAATCCCTTAAAACAGCATTTATGACAGATTACAATCAAATTTGACAAATAAATTGACATATTTATGAAAATACACCAACATTTTTGGGTGTATTACGTTAGAAAAATAACAAATACTTTACCATTTTTTATATAAAAAAAATTGATTATATTTACCAGCTCTTAACATAAGTATCAAAACTTCAAAATGAAATTTTTGTCACATACTTTTTATTTTATCAGGAACTGATAAAAATTTAAGCATTGTGGATTATTGTAAAATGTCATATAATACAATTAGTAAAACTATTCCTTCCAAGAGTAATCCAATCAGAAATGCCAATTTTTAGATGTTTCGAAAATAAGAGATTAAATATATAACACAAATTATTATGTTATATATAATAATAATCAATTGTGAATGGAAGTAATTACTACACAAACGTAACTAATTACAATAAGTTATACAGTTATTCCAATCTTTTTAAACATATCTCTAAAAGATAAAAATAATTGATAACTATTCAGAAATGATTAGTTAACTTGTTATGAATATTTCATACATAAGTTTTAGCTTTTTTTTTCTTAAATCGTGGCTTTCATAACATATATAAAGATTACTAAATCAATCGTCATGTCATTTTGTTCACCAGGATGATAAAAATAAACAATGTAAAGAAATGTTTGTTATATTTTTATCATTGACTTAATATTTAGTTATAATAATTTATAAGGTTTCCAAGTGATAATTAAAACATTGTAAATAAACACTGTGAGCCTATTTGATAAGGCATTATATCACATTTCTTCATCCTCATACCGTATCATCACTTGGTTCCTAATATAGTTCAATAATTTTATTTCCCAGTTATAGTTTCAAGATTGTAACAACTAACGAGTTGTTAGACAAATATTGTTGAAAGCAATTCGTAAAAACCGCTTAATTTTATTAATATTCATGTTTCGTTTTTGCGGAAAAATTGATTGACAACAAAAAATCATCAAAATCGTAAATTTTTTATAGTATTTTACTTGAAACTGTTATTAAAAAACTAGAATTGATTTTGCATATAATATTTTTTATGCTAAAAAAGAGATCTACTTTTAAATAATCCAAATGCCGAGTGTAATAATATGTGATAATGTAATATGTAATTATATAATGTAATATGTGATATGTAATAATATGTGAACAAACAAATTACATAAGTTTAATATTAACAAACAAAGTGCATTTTAACATTATTTGTAATTTTTTTATTTGAAAAAATATGAAAAAAAAGATGATTGAAGAACAAATTTACTTTAAATTAAATATTAATTAATACTAGCAACATTTATTGTAGACTAAAGACAATAATTGAACATGAATTAGTAAAATATTGACTAACAATAATCTCATTGAGTAAAAACATTGAAGTTCTTTTTATCATTTATATTGGCTTTTATGGCTGTTGATTTTGAAAACACAATTCTATATAATTTATGAAAACTTGCAAAATTCCAAAAGTAAATATTTAACTTTGAATTGTTCGCACCTATTGAGAGAGGGAAGGGGGGTGTGGCTCGTAGTTTTGCAAGTCACTTCTTTATAGAAACTTTATAGATTCAAACAATCTGCAAGAAATGTTTAAATAGTGTTATTTTATTAAAAATAGTAACTTATAAATTATATTAAAATATACATGGATTTCATATTAGTGGAATTTTACGCTTGAACGATACTGGCTTTTTTTTATATTTTTTTCTTTTTGCTTATATATCGGACTTTGCTGCTTTACTCAGGTTTTACGATTGACCTACAATGTTCGAATAGTTTCTATCAAAAAAAAAAAAAAATAAAATAAAATAATTGAAATGTTCGAATTATTTTTACTTCATGAAGTTCTACTGTTATATTAAGATACTAAATTGAACAAACAGTCCGTACGGACTATAAAACTTAAAATTACACAACACACGGCACAGGAAAAAAAGATAAAATCCACACTTAGTAAACTCAATATTTCAAACTATTCGTCATCAGGTGAAGATAATAAGAACTTTCTTTCTTCTTATCTTCTCCTGATGACGAACAACAGTTTGAAATATTGAATTTAGTAAGTGTGCATTTTATCTTTTTTTTCGTGTTGTGTTTTGTGTAATTTAAAGTTGTATTAAGATAGTCATATTAAACTTTTTAAATATATTTTACTTGCTCGTGATTGGAGGTTTTATATTTTTGAAACTCTTTTAATAGTAATAAATCTTAATATGAACAAATTGTTTTAAATAGTTTTAATTTATCCTAAATTAAACAACAGTCTCTCTATTAAAGACATAAATATGAATCAAAATCAATAATGTAATAATTATATGTGATGTAATACGATGACGATGACTAAGTCAATCAGTAGCTATGAAAGGAAAGTTATATGTGTTGCCATCTGATGCGCTATCAATTAGACGGATTATTAATTTAGTTCATTATATTGTCATATTGCTTTGATAATCATATAATCATTTAATTTAATTATTGTTACATAAAATTATATAATAAAGCTTAGATGATCATTTAAGTTGAAAAAAAAAACTATAAATAAATAGCATAAATAACTATAAAATAATTGTGATTTTTTCCTTATATGAATTATTATTTATTTCACTAGCTAGATAAAATGAAATGGGAGATATTAGATATTTTGTTATAGCAAGTGAATTGTAATTTCTTCTAATAATATATCTCAGGAAGGTTTATGATAAATTTTCTACTAATATAAAATGAATTGATTTATATGGTATTTTTATCTTTGGAGTTAATTTAATTTAAAAATAATATATTGGTAACTATTTTAATTATTAAAGATTAATTTGTATAATTTCTAATTTTTAAATCGAGCTCAACTAAATTACTTACTTTTATTTTCCAAATGTAACAAAATATGGATAAATATTATTAGTGATTACATGTGTATTAATATGTGTCAATAATAGTTTAAAATATAAATTTTTATCAGTCCCATTGGCGTAGATTGTTAAGTCCCTGTATTTTTCTGCGCCCTGCACTATTTAGTCAATTTCCATCTCATAGCTGTTTTACTAAAAACTTCAGATTTTTAAACATTTAAGATTTTTTTTAAGTAGATCAATAATTTTTTCCTGTTTCCATGGTTTCTTTTTGAGATATACTTATGTAATTCTGTAAACTAATACATGGTACTCACTGACTTGCTGTTTGCTTAGTTGATACATTCCAACTGGTACAAACAAACGTTCAAACTGCTTTAAGAATTCAAAAAAAAAAAAGACTAAGATCTTTCATCCGTAACTAGCGGTCTTCGTCTGATGAATTTGACTGTGATGAAGATCGCTTGTTACGGTTGAAGGAGCTTAGTCTTTTCCTGATTTCTTACTGTGGTTTGGTAGTTCATATATATATATATATATACACTTAAAATAAACTAGTTTATTTTAATCGTAATCTGTACTACCGGACTGCATATATATGTATATTTTATGTCCATATATATATAACAGATTAAATAATATATTGACCGTTTGATAGAATAGGTGTGTTATCTAATCGGGATTTGGTCTAATTTTTTAGGTTCAAAAATCAAACTCTCATTGCCGAGGTTTCGGTTTTATTTTAAAACATTTTTCATAGGCCGAAGTAAGAATTTTTTGACCAAGAAAATGAAATTTACATTATTTAAAGGAACAACAATGTTAACCGGACAAATCTTTTTCTAGACAGTCTAGTCTTACTTCTAGACTTACTTCTGCTCATGAAAAACGTTTTAAAATAAACGTAAACGTCGGCAATGACAGTTTATTTTTTGAACCTAAAAAAATTGACTGAATCCCTTGTTGAGGTTATTTGTAATGTTATCTTTTTAGTCTAGTCGAAGGTTTTGTCCGGCTAACATTGTTGTTCCTTTAAATAATGTAAATTTCATTTTCTTAGTTAAAAAATTCTTACTTCTGTAAGTAATATTGTTTTATGTATCTCTGAAATATTTCTGCTTGTAATATTCATAAGTTGTAACAATCCATTTTCATATTGTGTATATGTTTGATATTGATATGTGATTTCTTATTATCCTTTGTTTGTAGGCCTATGAAAAAGGTTTTAAATAAAACCGAAACGTTGGCAACGAGAGTTTGATTTTTTATCCTGGAAAATTGACCGAACCCCGGTTAGAGAACACACCTATTCTATCAAACGGTCGATATATTATTGAATCTGTTATATATGTATATATATATATATATATATATATATATGCATATGCATATATGTATCTATATGCATTGAAAAATATCAGACATTTACAAAAATTATGAAATAGCGTAGTTTTTAAAACAGATAAAATCATAAATTTTATAACTTGTGATAGAGATATATAAAAGTGGTTGCAGCAAAGTCTGATGTAAAACGATAACCATTGTTTTAAAATGTGTAATTTAGCTGTCGGTTAAAATGATTTTTGTTCAAGTTTAAGGGTGACAGGAGTTTTATTGAGTTTGCTGAAAGACATCTGTCGCCTTTGCGAATCATAAATACGATTTAATGGTCCAACTTTTATATTGAAGCACTTTCCTTACGGAATGAAACAAAACTAAAGTCATTTTATCTTGTATCATTATTGTAATCTACTGAAATAAGAAACAGAAAAAAAATGACCATTGTTATAATTTTAGAAAATATGTAGTTTAATTTTGAGATCAAAGTTTTTTTTTTTTTCTTAAACTAGGGTATGCCAGATATTGGTGACCCGGGTGTGTACATTAGCGGGAGGGAAGAGAAGCAAATTCCTTTACCAGACAAGTTCGCTCGCTCTTTGCTGTTCTTATATCCATCTCATCGCATAAAAGATTACCCCGCTGTCTATCACAAGACTTTTCTTGTCAAGTAGTAACCGCATAGTTGAAGCATAATTTAACTTCCCAATTTTCATAGATATTTTATACCTATTAATAAATAAAAATTTTACAAAACATTAACCCAGTGAAATCATGAAACCAATGTATCAGTTTTCTCATAAAAAATAGAAGTGAAATTAAAATGTTTATCCTCTTATTACTCAAAATGAACTTTTTTTCAAAATTAAATTTACTTTTTGTAGGAATAAAAATTTTAATCAAACTCTTAAAAATTCAAATTCTATTACAATTTTTCAATTAAATTCACAATTTTATAAAGCTAGCCACAAATAACAAGTTGGTTAAGTAATTTATATTCTTCTATCTGCAATAATATCATGTTGTCGTAAAAGTATCCAATCTTATTTTTTAATATATATATATATATAGGTGTGTTCTCTAATCGGGGTTTGGTCAATTTTCCAGGATAAAAAATCAAACTCTCGTTGCAGACGTTTCGGTTTTATTTTAAAAGCTTTTTTATAGGAAGGAGTAAGACTTTGAATAAGAAAGTGACATTTACAGTATTTAAACGAACTAGCAATCTTAACTGGTTGAAAAAATAGGATTTGACTGTCTAGTCTAGTTTCAAGTCGACTAGACTAGTTCTAGTTTTATTTTATTATCAATTTATTACGTCCTGTGGTCATATATTTCTATAGATCAATATTTAATTGACATGTTATATGACAATGTATGAATTTGAATCATATATTAGTTATAAGGTGTAATTATTTTTCAATTAGATGGTATCGTAAAATTGAATTACTTGAAATCCAAACCTGAGTTAGTTATTGATTATCTTAGGTAATATATTGATAATTGTATTACTGGGGTCGGGACGTTGTTCGATCAGAATGCAGACGGGTATATCACGAAACACACTGCTGTAGTGCGTTATAGTTCTCCTTTCATTTCTGGGCGATTATGTCTGTCACCCCGGAAATACCTGATTCAAATCAGAAATTTTTTTTTAAATAAAGTTATTTAAATTTCAAATGCAATATTGTCATGTCAGCTATTTATATTAAGCTGTTTTCTGTAAAAGTTTAAGTCCATTTTGACAGAAAATTAAGTAACGATAAAACTAAATACAATTTATTATGGTCTTTAAGATCATTTATAAACTTTCTCCAAAGAAATCTGTTAAAATACAATGAACATTTTAACAGATTATTTTGGAAAAATTTTATAAATACAAAGTTCGTAGTACATTGTATTCATATTTATCTTTACCTAGTTTTTTTGTCAAAATAAACATACATCATCTTTAATGAAAATGGTTCAATATAAATATTGAACAATTTTTATCATTATAAATATCTAATACAATATCATAATTTATAATTGAATTGAAACGAGCTAAAAACATCAAAAAACAAATAAACTAAAAACATGATATATATCAGATTTTTTTAATGTTAGGTTGGGTTGGCTGTCCTTGTAAGAAGTAAGGACGTGAATCACGAGGCTCTTTGTCAGAAGACACAAACTGCTTCATTTTATGTCAGAAGCTTTAACGTCCTTACTCAATTTTGTATTGTTCAGTTTATTTAGTTTTACATGCTGTCAAGAAGTCTTTGTATTCTTCTTGGGCATGTATTCAATTATTTAAATAAACGACAAACTGAATTGCATCAAACAATAATGGCTATCAAATTTATTTTAATGCCAATTAAATCAATATTTTAACTGTCATGAGTTTAATTGTTTTTAAATTATTTTAAAAAATAGATTATTTGGATTAATTTTGTTAAGAAATATATATAAATGAAATATTATTTGTAGATATTAAGCAGAATAATAAATTTCATTTTGTTTTTCAAATGGTAAAAAAATTTAAATTTTGCCTATGATATCATACAGAATACCTTAAATTTAAAAAAAAAAACGTTATCAGAATTACTATACACTTCTTATGGGTAGCAATGTAGTAAAAGGCATGTAAAATTAAATTAACAAATTCAAATATGTTTTGCATGCCAAATTCTTCAAAAGCGATTTAGTAAAAGGCATGTAAAATTAAATTAACAAATTCAAATATGTTTTGCATGCCAAATTCTTCAAAAAACTTTAAAATGAGTTATAACTAGCTACTCTGAGTAACAACAACTATCAAAATTCTAATAATATTTTATAAAATAAAAATATAATTTTGTCAGATTTTTGTATACAATTTATTTTAAAAAATGTGGTTTCTTGTTTTTAATACCACTGATTACTCTACAATACGTTGTTGAGATTCTTTTTTACTTTGTGTTTAATATTCTTCAGTACTGCATAGAAGTATGCCTTTACAATTATATTGAAAAATTAGAAATATGTAGAACCTATACTTAGTTTTTGGCCAAGCATTGGATTAGAAATAGTATTTGCAGTATTAGAATCCTATGTCATTAATTTACAGTTTCCTTGGAATATACTATTTAATTATAATTTTTTAAAACTTTTTTTACAGCAATCGGACTCATATAACAAAACGTCCACCTGTGGGTGTACAGTTCTAGCCATCGACTGCACTGTATATCTCTCATTTATTATCATTGGTGTTAGCCGATTATGTTTTGCAGTTATATCAGGATATATTCTGAAATGTATTTTCAAGTAGATATTAAAAGTAAAATATTAAATTTTGTAGAAAGAACAATAATCAAGGGAGTAATCGAATAAACTAAAGCGGCAGATTTCTACCAGAGTTCATACTCTTCCGAATAGACAGAATTTTGAAATCTGTGTCACCATTGTTACTGATTATCTTTAACATTGAAGTCAGTAATTTTTAATTCCTTCTAAAAGGGTTTATTTGTAACAAAATCTCCAGTGTCATAGAAATTAATTTCATTTGCATCATATTTTTATAACAAACATTTGATTGCATTGATTATTCATTAATCAAGTAGTAAATTGACTTAACTTTAAGTCAGTTTAAAGTATCTTCAAGAAATTCAGCTAAATAATTTTGTTTTATACTAAATAAGTTATATTTAGTATAACTCCAAATAAGATATTTTAGATGTATTTTTTTTGTTTGAGAATCCCAAAAAAACTTGGGTCTTTCTAAAGTGATGTGATTAATCCGACTTAAGTGCTCCCCGACCACAAGCTCCTTGAATGAGTTTTAATAATTTGAAAGTTTATTCTCTTTAATAGTATTCTTTAGTAATCACTTTAAACACTAAGTGCGATAATCACGGTGACCAATCTTCATAGCTATAATGAACCGTTAATAAGTGTTACAATAATATTGTATGTCAATTATTAGATAGGTCATCATTGACTTAATATAGCTGCTAAAGTTTAATTTCCTTTTTGCTTAATATATTCTGCTTGCTTCAACTAAAAATAAATAATTATGGAATTAATATTATTTGTTATTTATGTTTTTTTTTTACTTTCATGCCTAGATCTAAATTTAAGTACACAATAGACCTATGTGCATTTTTTATGAGAAGCAATTAATTAATTATTTTTTTTTAGTAATTGTTGATAAGTAGAACAAGTTTGTGTTTTTGGGCTCTTAATTGTTAATAGTCTTAGTCTTATTTTGTTTTCCAACGCCCACACTTATAAGGCTTTCACCTTTTAGTGCTATTCTAGGGGCGAACATTATGGATTATTTATTATTTGGCAGTCATTTTAGTAATGGGTGAGCCTCTTTTACCTCTTGATTCTATATTGTGGAGTCCTAAATATTGCCTTACTTAAGACAAAATATATTTGTCTTACTTCTCGTTATAGAAGGGATCTTTAACGAGTACCAGTCATCGTACAGGCTCGAGACCGACTGTTTAACGTCCTCTCCGATGGACAACATACTCAGATTAATTCACCTCTTACGTTAATAAATCAAGGCCTGAGTGTGTATCGAACCCCGGACCTACCAATTCAAAAAACGAGTACATTAACCACTGAACCATCCTGTCCTCTTGGACTTATTATATAACAAAATATCTGGTGACCACATAATAATGGATTTAATATTATATATTTTGCAACAAATATTTTTTATGACACAGACTTCATTTAACAAAAAGTGTACTGTAAATTACATTTTTTATTACATACAATGGTAGTTGATGAAATTAAAATAATAAATGTTATAAGACATATAATATATATAATATATAATATATTATATATAATATATATATATATATATATATATATATATAAAGATTTCACATAAACACGTGAAACAACAATCAATGATCAAACCACAATAAGAAATGGGAAAACAAGACTAAGATCTTTCAACCGTAACAAGCGATCTTCGTCAAAGTCAAAAACCCAACTGATTTTGGTTTGATCATATATATAATATATATATATATATATATATATATATATATATATATATATATATATATAACAATTAAAAGAAACGGTCCAGCGGACTTGTCTGTGTCTTTCTGTGTGTTTCCTTCGTTTTTTATTTTTTTATTTTATTGTATATATATATATATATATATAAATAAAAAGATTTCACATAAACACGTGAAACAACAATCAATGATCAAACCACAATAAGAAATGGGAAAACAATACTAAGATCTTTCAACCGTAACAAGCGGTCTTCGTCAGAGTCAAAAACCCAACTGAACACTAGATGCAGAAAACTAGAAAGTGTGCTGAAAACTAGATGCAACTCCTCATCAGATGTTTTCTGCATCTAGTGTTCAGTTGGGTTTTTGACTCTGACGAAGACCGCTTGTTACGGTTGAAAGATCTTAGTCTTGTTTTCCCATTTCTTATTGTGGTTGATCATATATATATATATATATATATATATAGGTATACTTTGGGAGCAGACCTTCTTTTAAACATACCTCATTAAAGATCTTGCCAACATTAAGTTTAGTATGTTTCCTACATACCTTTTCAAGGTTTCGAATGCTTCTTTTCCTAATTTATATGATACCACAAAGATGGAAAAGAAGCATTCGAAACCTTGAAAAGGTATGTAGGAAACATACTAAACTTAATGTTGGCAAGATCTTTAATGAGGTATATATATTATATATATATATATATATATATATATATATAAGACATATAATAATAGCAATGTTATAAAATAGTAATGTTTTTAAAATTTACTCGTTCTTATATGATGACCTTGGTTATTATTGCTAAAAAGCTAATGGTTTTTTTCCTATCATTTTAATAAAAAATACAGAGAACAAAAGATGGATTTTTTTGAGGTTTTTGACTTTATGAAATGCAAGTGGATGATGGTTTAGAGCTGTGGGTTGCGAGAGGTTTGTTCAGCCCTGTGCCGGCTATCTAAAGGTGATAATGGAACTGGTGAGCTGTGCTCCAAAGTATTTAATCGATAGTTTGTTCAAGAGGGGAGAAGTTTCATCGATAGAATCCTCTCTTCACGTTTTCAACTGAAACTCTCTGAACTTTAGCTAAATTATCGATAAAAATAAAAGCTCTCTATGAGTACATCAAGCCCTGTATTGCTGAAAGCCTTTTTTTCACGGACTTACTACATTGATATATTTCCCCAAGTAACATATAAAAAATAGATTATATGGAAAACTAGTAGAATAATAATAGCATAATAGAAAAATGTAATGCAATTATGATAATTAAAAATTACTAAGTATAAGAAATCATGTAATTACATTCTGAAACACACCATGTAATACTTCTAATTTTTTTTTAGATTTTAATAATTTTTTTAATGAAATAAGCAATTTTAAGAAAAAAACGATAGATTATCAATTAATATCAAAAAGAAATAATATAATAACTGAAATATAAAATCTTACTCAATTAAACGCAGGGAAGAAATATTAGGTTCAGATAATCAAGATTTGGCTCCTTAGTCTTAACATTTTTTTTCCTTTGAAAGCCTACTTTAACTCATTTTAGGGTATTAAAAAGGAAATAAAAAAATGTCCAAAGCTTAAACGATACTCTTAAAATTCTGATATTTTGATTTTTATTTAAGACGTGTTTGATAGTTAGAAGGAAGAATTTATACATTTATATTCTAAAATATACCAGTATAAATTTATTTGGTACTGTTCTATTTGACGGACAATTTACATTTGAATTCATATGTATATTTATGCGGATTGAGATATATTTGTAATGGGGAGGAACAATTTCCGTTGAAGGTATATTTATTAAAGCACAGAATATTTATGTTTTTTTTTTTACTTTAATGCTTAGCTCTAAATTTTAGTATACAATAGACTTATGTGAGTTTATTATGGGAAGTAATTAATTAATTATTTTTTTCTAATAATTGTTGATAAGTAGAACAAGTTTGTATTTTTGGGCTCTTAATTCTTCGGCTAAAACTAAATCCAGCTCTTTTGGAAAATTGTTGAGAAAAATGAACCTACTGTCGAATTTAATGCTGTATATGAATAAACAAAATCAATTTATGGATAAGACAATTAAAAGCAGAAGGGTAAATTAAGCACAATAGATTAAAGTAAAAGATTTCAATGGCTTACCACAATATTTGACATAAGGTTTCTCTAGAAGAGTTTGAATGTTGAAATTCCAACTTTTGAAATATCTTAGTTATATTTTGAATAGTAACATTAGAAGTATTATCTCGGTCGTTCTTAATAATTTGAATATTTTAAATGTAAGACTTCAGGAGGGAGGTTGCAGCGCTGACCGGCGGAAGCCCTGTGACAATTCGTATGAAACACGAATCAATCTCAGCTTATTGAAAGCAAAACAATCATAACAGATATCATATAAATCTTCAAAAATTTTAAAAGGGAGAAGAAATAATACAGTTATTTATATAATCCAAATATGTTAAAGGTAATAAAATGATAACTAATTTATTAAAGAGAAACATGCAAGGGTATAAAATGAATTATTAAATATTTATGGTATTTCGAACATTATTTCTTCATCAGCAGGTGATCAGATGAGAATATGATGATAGAAAAATATATACAAAAAGATTCAAAATAGCCGATTTATCAATGCGTAATTTTGCATTTGTTTATGATCTTTAAGATATCTGGAATGGTTTTATTCTTTCTTTTTATTGATGCAATAATTCATATGAAGTAATTATGATTTGTTTAGGACAAAAAGGGTAATTTCTGCATTATAAGTTTGTGTTTTTGCAACTCAACTTATTTCAAATTTAAATATTACTTTTAATTATTTTTTCTTCTATATTTGCTTATTATATTACCAAGGTATGAATTTTCCTTTAAAATTCAGCATTCTTAATAATTTCTAATGGGGCTTATTTAAGACTTTGATGGCTCAAAGTATCAAAATCGACTTTTAAATAAAACAGCCTAATTCACTCTAAGACTCTTACATTATTTTTAAAAAAATATTGTATTTCTTTTTATAAAATATGAAGAAGTGGATATTTTTCAAGCATTTCACGAAATATTCCTTCGTAAAATACACTGATCGGTAATTAACTCATAATAAAAATGTATTTTAAAGAAAAAAATCAAACTCTTTTGAGTAAGTTAATTCAATACTACAGATTGATAAAAAATCAAATCAATATCCCCTTATAAACTTTTATAAAGATTAATATTCACTATATTAGTTGTAATAAACTTATTTATAAATATGTATGAACAAAAAAATCATTTCATTATTATGAAATGAGACAATAATATTTTTCTAACTTCAGATAATTTGCGTCTAATAATTTATAAATGTAGAGACTAATAATATTGATGGAGAGTGTTTCTTTGAAATCAACTCCTCTTTTAGGTAAGCCATGTCTTTGGCATTGACGATTTAAAAAAAAAAAATTATGCCAATAAATTAGGTACCAGCATGAAGGAGGCAGGCAGGCAGAAATAAAGCCGTGAGGATGATTGAATACCAATTTAGCGCAAGTGTCATACACAAGGTGAGGGGTGCAATCATTTCAAGTCATAATGACTTCAATTTACTCCCATATTCGACGCAAAGGATATGACTATCTCATGTCATTATGAGTAACATGTATTTCACGCATAGTACGAGCTAAAACTAATTGAAGTGACCACCATATAAGATATACTACCCTGTGGATATACGCAACATAAAAAAAAAAATATTTTCCTGAATTGAAAACATTTTTTTTTTTTCAGAATCAAATAAAACTTTTAAATCCGGTGTTTCAGTTTTCCTAATAACTTTTTTCATCACCAAAAATATACAATTTAGAAACTGGAAACAATTAACTACTCCATTCGAGGTTAATAGAAACTTCAACAATCACAACTTTGAGAAAAACACATATTACATTTGGACTACTTCACGGTGTAGTTTTTATTAAACTTTATACTGATGTTTCTACTGCTACAATTAATCATTTTAAATGTCTAATTTTTTTAATTTCTAAATTTTTTTTATTTCAAACATTCATATGTTTACTTATGGAAAGTTTTTCACACAAAACTAAAAGGTCTCTTTTGATAGATGATTTGAACCTGGAATACTGCCAAATTTCTAATTATTATGTTTTTATTTATTCCTCTGTAGATAGTGGTTAGAGGTGGTTCATAATCAAGATTATATATATATATATATACATGAATATTGTTATTACCACTGAGGTTAGTATGATTAATATTAGAAATAGGAAAAACCGTCATACCTCGTAAGTTGATATCGGAGACGTTGGAGCGCTTTCGGATCTTGTCCATCTTCGTTCGCAACTAATCATTGGATTAGTTGCGAACGAAGATGGACAAGATACGAAAGCGCTTTTTTTTACTATAGATATATCGGCTATTCTGACTGATAAAAGCTTAAATAGTTTTAATACGATGTGGTATTTTACTTTTACTTCTACTTTGGCGTATTATTTATTTTTTAAGTATATTGGTTATTAGAGCGGTGTTTAGATGCGCAGGTATTCACTCAAAAGTCCTTGATGTTTTGTATGTCATGAAGGGCTTAAGCAGTAAATACTTGATATTTGCAGAGCCATGTGACACGATTTACATCTGTGGTCGTGAGGACCACACGGGTGCAGACTAGAAGCGTCGACCCCCATCTTGATATTGCCAGGTTTTTTTTTTTTGGATCTCTGGGTCACCTTTTTCCCTTCACTTACAATCTGTTCATCTCCATTTCTCCCCTATCTTTTCAACCCTACACAAGCTGCTTCTCACGCAACCCCTATCGACCTCATAATTACTCTCCCACCCCAAACCACCTGCGCCTACACTTCTTTTAATCAAAATAATACCCAGTAATCGTTTCATGCCTCTTCAAAGACCTACAACTACTTACATTTTAGCTGGAACAATAAATTTAAGAGCTATGTGTATGACTGTGTGTTACACACATCTTAATGTATTAAATGGTTGGGCAAATATGTTAGTATTAGAGCTGCTTAGCTTAACAATTTCCCTTACTATTCTATTTGTCCCAATATAATCCGTCTTTGAAATTTACTAAATATCTCTTAACTCCGATTAGTGATCCTAGCAGATAGGTTTTTTGAGTGTTGTTTCATATTTTTATCAAGAGACTTTGATTAGTGAATACTAATCAGTTGATACTTAAAGTTTCCATTCATATGTGTAAAACTATTGTTCTCTTATTTCATGGTTTACTGAAAAGATACCATAAAAAAATCAGTTCTTATCCAGTAAACTTTTAAACATGAAAGAAGGCAAGCCCAATTATTTAGTATGTTTTCAATATCAAATAATAATGTTTGAAACACTCCGACTGTTTCATCCTCCGAGTTACACTATAAAATATTGAACTATAAAAAAAATTTGATAGCTTCTCAAGTTAGGTAGCTTCTCAAGTTAGGTAGCTTCTCAGTATCTCCAAATAGTCCTCACATTAAAAAATAAACTGATATTCAACTTACTCCACAGGATTGAAATAAATAAAATTAGCTATGAAATTTAAATGATTCTTAAACTATGATGATGGCAGTATAAAATTGCTTATTACAAATGCATATCGGTATAGTGATATTTGTTTGTTTTGTTATCGATAATGCATATATTACAAGAGTAACGTGTTTCAATCATTCTGGAATTAATTCCACCACTAAATTATACCAGGAATGTATAAATTTAAATTTCTAACTCTTTTTTTTCCTCTCTTTCTCTTTCGTTTAATGAATAGATAAACAGTTCAACTATTGAAATGATTTTCCAACTGGTCAGCTTCTCAATGTTATGTAGCTCTCAGTATAAATCCAAAATAAGGTCCTCACCTTAAAAAATAAACTGTATTCAAGCTTACTCCACAGGATTGAAAGTTAAATCATTGAATTGAGCTGATGAAATCCTTCAGTGATTATTAAACTATGCCTCGATGGCAGTATAAAATTGCTTATTACAAATGCATATCGGTATAAAAGTGATACTTGTTTGTTTTGTATCGATAATGCATACCTATTACAAGAGTAAGCGTGTTGTCAATCATTCTGGCATTAACTTCACGCACTAAATATACAATGACATGTATAATTAAGATTTCTAACTCATTTTTTTTCTCTTTCTATTACGTTTAATGATAGATAAGGCAGTTCATAACTTTCATTGAAATGATTTTCCAACTGGTCAGCTGAAATGTATGACTAGAATAAATCAAAAATAAGGCCTACCTAATTGTATTCAGCAAAGGCAAAGTTAATCATTGAATTGACTGATGAATCCTTCGCGTGTTATTACCCAGCCTCGAGGCTTAATGTTGTAATAAAATGAAAAAAAAACACACTTTTATTCAATATTACCTTTCGTAGCTTTGTTATGGCATACTTACGCACTAAACACACAATACATTTACTAAGATAATGCCATAGCTATATATGTTATACTGTATCAATAAGCAAGTTCATGAATTTATTGTGATTTCGTAAAGAGAGACTAAAATAGCTTATCGAACGGTAACATAGCGTTGTCTTCGTCAGAGTCAAACAACCCAACTGTATACTATAGTTCTACTTAAATAGGAAACGATCTAAATTTGTCATATATATTATATATGAATAATAATAATAAACAATAATATATATATATTATATATAAACACATAGAAATAGGAACACAGAAAGACACTACAGAACTAATATCTTCGATCAGAGTAATATATACAATGTAATTTTTTTTGCATGGTTTGAGTTTCCATATGATTTATATACTAGTCACGTTTATGCCGACGTTTGACAAATATTTATAGTCATCTTCAGGAAGCATACAGAACATGATTGTTATTACAACATGATCATGATGTAATATATATTGACGTTAGTATCAATGATTATAAACTAGTCCGTTTGCCGACTTTATATATATATGTATTATAAATATTTTTTACATATATCATGATGATATATATACATATATATATAATATATATATATATATATATATATTATATATATATATATATATATTATTGTATAACAGTTAAAATTGAAGATAGGTAGCACACAAAGCAAACACACTTACAAACTCAAATTTTTGGGTAATCCGTCTTCAAAGGAAAAGAGAAAGGGAGACCAAGCAACCTCTTTTCTCCTGAAGACGAATTGCCCAAAAATTGTGTTTTTAAGTGTGTTTCTTTACTTTCTGTGCTACTTATCTTCAATTTTTAACTGTTATTGTGTCAAGTTTGGATCGTCTTTCCGTTTATCAAGTGAATATATATGGTATATACATATATACATTATATACATGTTGATTTTGTATATAAAAATATGTAAAACACAAAATAACGGGACCGACTACTGAGCATACTTTTTGAGGGATGTTAAGCTATTAATGAAGGATGTTTAAAACATTAAACCTCACCTGCCTCGTAAAAGCTTGTAGAGCCCAAGTTGGAATTGAACCAGTCCATAAAGAAGCGTGAAAACCACTAGGCTGTAATTATTTTACAACACTATTCTCATTGACCTACTAGTGATTTGCAATTCATTCATCATCAGAGCTAGATTCGTGATCGTGTTTATAATAAATTACTTGATACATACTTCTAAGAATGAAGCAAAAGAACGGCTGTTACAAACTGTAATGAAAATAGGCCACAATAAATTATAATTCTGTTGTAACCCCCTCGTGTTGATATCCAAGTTTCGTCAGTCAACTATGTCGAGCTACGTCAATGGGAAATTAACAATGACTAAGATAATAGGCCTAAAACTGTGAAAATATATAATATATTTTATATTAATATATAATATATTTATATATAATATATTATTATAATATAATTAATCATAATATTGAATTATAGGAACGTTGATTCCAATAATGACATATATTAACCGCATAGCTCCATACATGATTTGACTAGAGTGAACAACATTTATAGTAACCATAACAATTTGAATATAAGATTAAATATAACGACTGATTTTATAACAATTAACCATAACAGCGGATGACATAATGTAAACTGTAAAATTACGTTAGAAGTAATAAAACATTCTGAGGTATTACTTAGTAATATCTAAGAATATAATAACTGATGTTATAAGACTGAATTATAACAGCAGATGATATAAATATGAACTATAACAATTAGGTTATAGCAGTAATAAATAATGATGAGGAATTCCAAAAATTACTTCTCCACAAAAAATTACGTCTCTTTTGTCTGGAGACGTAATTTTTGAAATCCTTTATTACGACTATTTACTATATAATTATAATTATTACCCAAATATGTTTGCATATATATTTACTATATAACTATAGGTATCGAAACCATAACAAATTGGACAAAAATAATTAATAATGTTCACAACATGTACAAAAAATATAAAACTGAAGTATAAGACTGTATATAATAAGTGATTCTTTTGGAATCAATTTTATGCTAAATACAAAAGATGTTATATTAATAGATCATGCTAAAATATACTACGAGGTGATATTAGATTATGTTATTTTTTGGGAACTTAAGATCTGTGGTAGTAAAAATGTGAATTAACAATCGTTGATGTCATTTCAGTAGTAGACATCAGTAGTATATTAACTAGCTATAAGGAAGTAAAGAATTATCCCTAATATTCCTTTATAGTGACTTTCATGACTATATAGAAGTACAAATTTATATACTAAATTTCTATATTAGAAAGAATTTTTTTAGTTTTTCAATGTTGACACAAATCTTGCACGCACAAACAAAAATTTTTCCAAGATGAACGTTTTTTCTTTTATGATTTATGAAAACTCGGTATTTTCATTCGTTTTATTTTTTATAAATTTTCAACAATTAATTTGTATTATACTTTCATTAGATTCTCTATCATTAAGTGTCTATTGCACGAACCTTTTCAAAATATTATATACTTTTTAAGTATATTTTGTGGATATATACTGTTCTTTAAAAGTATTGAACAGGCCGTTTTAAGGAGGTTTTTTTTAAAAATGTTCTGTTTTATTGTTTTTTGAGAATTTTTTTAATGATTGAAATTGTTTACTTGGGTGGCTGCGTGTCTACTGTTCATATCGCTCCGCACGCCAAATCCAGCCTCTACAGCTGAAGCAACAGGTCTAGCGATTATTTTTCATTCTCTATATTCTTTCAACATCGAGTATATATATATATTTTTTTTCTTTTGGGACTACTTCCCGTTGCGTCCACAATGTCATTGGTGTCCCTCTCTCCTTTGCTGAAGATGGATTGCCCGAAAATTTGAGTTCGGAAGTGTATTTTTTTACCCTGAGTGTTATCCTTCTTCGATTTGAAACTCGTATTGTGTCCAGGTTGGGTCGTCCTACCGACTATATAGTCAACCGTTGCTTTGCAAGTGCGCTTGATGTCCCTATCTCAACTCCTCTGATGACAGTTCAACTAAAAATTATAAACCCAAACATATTGCTCTCCAAAAATCTCTGTAACAATACATCTGGTTTCCCTCTCTAATCTCTTCTGAAGACGGTTCAAACTGAAAATTAGAAACTTTAAGTGTCTGTTTTTAATTTTTTCGAGTTTCTTTATTTAACTTTATGTATTTATATTTATAGCATTATATTTTCACTGGATTCAACAGACTCTTATGTTACAGAAGTGTAGTTGAAAGGCAACTACAGTTCTGCATAAGACAGGAGTCAAGATATTTAAATATGAAACGTCTCAGACTCCATGAAGACTTCATTGTTCATTTACATTAACATGCTCTTGTGATGAATGATCTAGATGGTTCAAGTTACAGTATATCTATTTACTGCCCAGTTGGTGGTGTTATTTCTTATACATATATTTTAAACAAATGATATATTTTCCACGGTAAATTATTAACTTCCTGGAAAAGTTAATGGATGATTTTTATATCTGAACCATGAAACTGTCCGAATGTAGACTATTGTACATTTATTTCTAAGTGCTTTTGGGGTTTCTGTCTTTTGGGGTCAAGGCTGCCACACAACTCACTCTTTCAACTGTCACATAGGTGCATTGATTAACTTGCCGGAGCAGGATACAGTGCTTGAGATTTTCAATTTACAATGTCGCAACTTTTAAACTGGTGAGGCTACATTTAGAGAATGCTATATAGGAAAATGTCAACTATAGTACCACACGGAGACGTCAGCAACATAAGTGGAAAAGGAATGTCTTGAAAGCATCGGTTGAAGGGTGTTCAAAGGGTTGTAAACGGAAAAAAATTACGGAAAATATACATAACTGTTATGCGGGAATTCAGTACCCCGAATAGATGGTTGTAAGGATTAGAAACAAAAATAAGAAGATAGAAAATAGATGTTTAAAGATAATATATTAATATTGATATATTAGTACGAAAATAAACAATGGTATGATATATCATTACAATATAGATGCGATAGTAGGATATATTAACAACATTGATGTAATAGCACAATATCATATTACAACATACATGTAATAGCATGATATTTAAACGTATGATAATATTTGTCTCTATTCCGTGTTTCTGGTGTTGTAGCTTGTACAAGTTGGAACTTGTCACAATCAATTTTACAAAGTTTATATATTGTGTATAAGACTAGCAATTTGCGAAGAATTCTCTCATAAATGCTATAAAGCTAAAGGTCTCAAGTATTATGTTGCAGTATACCTCACAAATCATACCCTAACACACTCAAATACTACTTAGTTGCATTTATATCTACCATTGAATTTAAATAAGCTAATGTTACAATGATAAGAAATAATTGTTTATTTCAAAAACGGTGTTGTTTTTCATCTTAAACTTTCAACTGAAAGCGTTGAGTGAATAAGACGTACAGTGTCTGAAACTGACACATATTAAACTCCGTTATGCTAACAATAGACGTGATATAAACGAGGATACGAGTTGAATTTGTGAGTAACTTCAAAAAAATTCTTTCACTCACAGTAAACTGGGTTCTATTTCGTTAATCTTTTAGGTCTTAAGAGTTTGCATTTTTTTTTATTTTGTTGTTAGATGGTGTTAAATCAGTGGTTCATGAAATCCATCCAATAAATATAAAATATTAATAATAAGACAATAAAGAACGGAGATTAATATAAAGAGCAATTGTTTATTATGGCATATGCCAGCAAAAAAAACTGGTGGATACTGTATTTGGTATGGATCCAAGCCCTCAATTTTCATATCAAGGTAATTTTAATTCTTTATTAACTTGCGTAAAACTAATGAATATATCATATATCAGTGTCAGGGAAGTAGTTATAAGGAAATGTGTAGCAGTCAAATAAACGTTTATTTGATACATGAATGTTAAAGAAAGCAAAATCCTTGGTCGAGATGTAAGGTGGCAGATACATTACAGGCTAACATAATTAGGGATAAGATTTAGCTTTGCAGGCGCTGCTCAGAGAATGGAGATAACTCAGTAACACCATGGATCGATGGAAAGTCACTTTGAACTTGGCCCGCTCTCCCGGGCACAACCGCGTTCCAGATTAGCTTCCAGGAATCACCCCTAATAATTCATACCTCCCCTCCACCACCATCTCTTACCCCATTATCCAGTCAATATTATTCCTTGTTTTTTTTTTTTTTTTTTTTTTTTCCATTCTATCACATATATGTAATCGAACCCGTTGGTTTCAATTAAATAACCAAAAACTTTCCCTGGTACCATTCATTTTTAATTTAAACAGTAATTAGTTTTCCTTCAATTATAGTGAGTTATATTTCAGACATGCTCTAGTGGTTAGCTTGATTACCTTTTTACACCGAAGTTTCAAGCCTTCTCGGTCATTATAATAGATTTTATTTTTATGCTTTAGTTGAATAAAAATATTGTGAATATTGCCCTTATAAATCTCATAAAGTGTCGGTCTATAAAATATACTACTTAACATCGTAATTTGACAACTCTGAAGAATCATTATTTTAAATGTACAAGACAAACTGCTCAAATTATGAAAGCTGTTAAAAAACTGTTTTTTGATTAACATGTTTTAACAAACTGCTTAAAATTCAACCTGTTTTTATTAGAAAACTTGAGGAAATTAATGATTACAATTTCTGGAATAATGGATTTTATATACAAGAAATTAACCCCATTTATATATTTTAAAAATCTAACTTTGTCTAATGAATTGAAGCTATTGGTTATCAATCTTGTTCTACTGATGCATATTCTTAAGACTTCAAATATTTTCGTCGATTTGGTCGTCGTCGACCAAAATAATTTTTTTGAAAAAAACATTCCAGCCATGACTGGAATTAGTGGAATTGTTAATCAGTTGCGGAAAATAATGGAAAATGATATTAATAAAGTCGCGATATTTATAAGAAAGAAATCCCTAAGAACCTTTGAAGAATGATTTTTGAAAGACTGATTACACCTGTTAATTGGAAACCTTATTAGAGGTTTGAATTATATTTTCAATATAAATTTCAACAATAAATCGAGAGATTTTAATACTTTAGACTATTACTTGACTGGGATAAATGAAGTTTAAAAAGAAATAAAGCTTAGGGCAATAAAAGTTACTTAAAATTTGAAAAACTTGATTGCAAGAAACACAAAAGCTACTTCGTATAAAATGCTATTGCGTCCGATGACCACATACTGATCGAAAACCTGATATTTTCTGGAAACAATACAGATTTCCTCCTTGTATTATAGGATCTAAGGTAATTCAGTCAGCAGTTATGCAAACATAGTCAAACGAGGTTAGAGCAATAGAACAAATAAAAGCTAGAGAACTGTAGATGTTAACAACTGGTTTTGATGATCTCGATGATGATTATTACGATTTTTATCTATGCATTTTTCGAAATTCCGACTACAAAATTTCGATACTTTTTAAATAATGCTCTCGGCTCACATTCAATATTTAATTCTTTCGGGAAATGCTTCCAATATTATCTATTATCTTCTTACCTTCAAAATTTTTATTTTTTTAATTAAAAGGAATTCTGTTACAAAGCAATATGCATTATTTTAATGATTCTAACGTAGTACAATATTTTAATGATATTGTTAAAATTTAAAAGAGTAGTATTTTGTGTTTTGATTTCATTTGTTGTCCTCCTCTTTCTATATTAGATATAATGGAAGTTAAAACTACGTACCATATATACAATTCTACGCTGATTTCTCAATTTTTCATACGATTTAAATAGTAATATCAGAAATAGTATTCGTATATATACTTCGTAAGATTCTTCTGTACTCTTCTTTTACTGATGCATTTCTGGCAAGTCAAACATAATGTTATGCATTTATAATTTGATATAGAGGTAAGCTGTACAATAGCTTTGTCAAATTCTTACAATTTATATGTCTTTCAGGGTACTTCTTTCTGCTGTTACGTTGATTCTATGATAAAACAATATACCATGTTTATAATAACGTATGGAGTGTCAAATAGCCATATTGTAGGTCAGAAGTGTTTTGTTTTATTTTTTTTTCATTTTCTGTGTTTCACTTTATGTTTTAAGTAAGAAATAGTATTCTGACTCTGTTGCATTTTCACTCACTATATTCTCTATTTAAGCCTCTAGTTCATTTACTGTTCTCTTTATCCAATCTAAACGGTTAAATGTTTAGTGTTGAATCGAGTGTAATGATTGAAAGGTTAGAACTAAGTGAACACGATAAGCTTGTGGCGACTGTTTGAATCAAGTTGCCGCAGTGGGGGGGGGGGGGGGGGTGAAATAGATTGAGTTGAAGCCCGAGGTGATTAGAGGCTGACCAGGTGGATTAGGGCGTCGCCAGTGTCGACTGGACTATCAAACAGGAGTTACCTTTGTCCACGTCTCTTTGTAATCCCTCCTGACGCCACTCCGACTTTGTTTGCCGACAATCAAGTTACACACGACCCGCCAACAGTAACCTCTTAATGCCTAATATAACTCAGTCTACTTCTCTCGTATTCCAACATGCTTAATTATATTTATGATTCATGCTAAATCCAAAAACAACTATTGTAACGAACATGCCTGAAGCTTGATTAATGATAATGCTTTAATCTCCAGCCTGATTCACTGACCCACTCCAGCTACCAACAATGTATTCAGTTAATCACACAATGAGTTTACAACTTAAAAAAAATACTTTAGTTAGAAGTACGTTCCTTCTATTAGTACACAAACTAAACAACAAATAATAAATCCAAATTTTATCCAGAACTTATGTCTTCTAATCTTCAAACCACTAACTCTAACAAAGCGATATTGTATAATAATATTCATAAAATAAGTTTGTATTTCCGTGTACATAAAAAAGTGTGCGTTAGCCGAACCGAAAAATATACAACGACTGAGTCTGATGCCTGACTTCGGAGTGACCGACATCTATCTTACTGATTACGAGGGCATCAAAATAAAGCAGTGAGTTTCTGTTTTAATGCTGTTATATATATATATATATATATATATATATATATATATATATATATATATATATATATAACGATATGAGTCGTTATCAGCCTTTGGAGCGATTCACTTCTTTTCCTGAAGACGAGGACATCGAAATATAGTAGTGAGTTCAGTGGTTTCCTTTCTATGTGTTCTTTTTTAAATTCTAGTTTATATATATAGTTATATATATATATATATATATAAAGCAGATTCACTAAGATATCAACCATTTCATAGAATAAGTGTGTTCTCTAATCGGGATTAGGGTCAATTTTCTAGGATAAAAAATCAAACTCTCGTTGCCAACGTTTCGGTTTTATTTGAAGAGAGTTTAATTTGAATCTGAAGAACTGACGGAGTCCTGATAAACTTTTATTTTGTTTATGTATATATAAGAACTAAATGAAACCATTCTTTGAACGAAACAAACTAGATTCACAAAAAAGATACACATAAAGAAAAACACAGAAACTCAATACTATCTTCTTAATGACAAGGGAATCAAAATATGCATAGTAGTGAGTTACTGTGATTTCTTTTACGTGTGCTATTTTTGTGAATCTAATTCATATATATATATATATATATATATAACTACATAATAACAATAGTGATATATGGAAATATAAATTCGTTTTTAAATGTTGTTTTAAACTTATTTTTTAAAGTTTTATTTCTTTAATTTTAATGTAAAGAGATGTAATGTGTTTTTATGACACAATCGTTTAACTGCAGACATAAATGAGCATCGTTCACACCAAGGTGGGAAAATATACCACCTACCACTTGAAGGAGCTCCGTTGTCAAGGAAAATAATCATAGTTAATTTAATATACTACCTTGTTGCGGTAGGAGTGGAAAGGGGACTGAGTGAATCTCGGAAGAATTCCGAGTGAAATATGTAAGTTTTGGGAGCTTAGGTTGACGTTGGAAGCTGTATGTTTAATGCACGGCTAAGTGAACTTGAAATATTGCAGGCGAGTGAGTTGCGCCAACCTGCCTCCACCCCACGCCAAAAGATCTCACTAAGTCACTAATGGACCACAGTCTCTCATTTGTCTGCGCCAACTTCAAACCACCTCTAATAATAACCAAATTACTTTAGTCTAACAAAAAAAAGGTACAAGCTTTTCCAAACCTTTAAACTTATAAAACTTCTTCCATTGTAAGAACAAAATACAAATTTATATTTTTTTTTAGTTCTAAGAGTTTTGTAAAACACTTTCTACCGTCTTAACCTTCATAAGAGGAAACTGTTTTTTTTCTTATGACGTCTTTCTAAAACAAAATTTTAATAATTTTTATTATTAATTTGAATATAATTATTAATTTGACCATAAATAATTAAAATCGGGCTTGAATGTTTTATGATATACTTAATCACTAACTGACTCAACAACAAAAAAAAAAACGAAGAATTTAATACCAGAGGGACAAGGACTTGGTCAGTGGATTTTTTTTTCCCGATTTAGGCAATATAAAGAACGGCGTTGGAATGTTTAGATCAAAATTTCTACACAATGGATGACTTAAGAGAAAATAAAAATAACTAAAGTATTAGAAATTGTTTTTTCTCTTTCAATTTTTGTGCCTTCAACTCTGAATATCTTACAGATCTGTAACAATGTAAATTTCTTGTTTGGTCTTTGATGGGAGTGAGGCACAAAGGAGAAATGTATACTAATAAATCTGGTGAAAACATGTTTCATTAAATAAATATTTCTGTAAATGTTTAACATATTAATAAAAAATAAAATAAATAATTAAAAGTTAAGAATTTGTTTTACATTGTGGTATTTTATTTGTCAATAGTGTTGACTTTCGTTCTCATTAGTTTTATGTAGGAATAAATATTGCTTTCATAGGTAGCTTATATTTCTTACTGAAGATTTGATAATCGAATAGTAACAGTAACTTTATGTTTTCCATATGGAAATAAAAAATTTTTGTCATCAAGATGGTAACTCGGTGAAAGGACGTAACGCTCTCAGTTCCATACCTGTAATATTTAAGGTAGTGGCTAACCCTTAGAGCTAGCTCGTCTAAGACATATTTCAGTAAAATTACCATTAAGACTCAATTTGTTGAATCAACTGGGTACAGTGATAAGAATAAAGAAAAGGGTACAACTTCACTTCGTGTAATGGTATAGTGAATTATTTACAAAAACATAAATAATAAACAACAAGGTTTTAAAAAAACCACACATAGAAATAAACTTTATAAAATCTTTAATTGCATTTCAATTTATATTGCAATACAAAGTTGTTTTAAAATAATTATATACATTTCTAATTAATTGCTAATTTTGTGTTGTTGATAATTTAAATAGTTGTTTTCCAATTTATTATTATTGCGTTCGTTAAATTAAACCCTGCTAATAAAATACAGTTGTAAATGAGTAAATACGATGCTTTCTTTCCTTCTAAGATATTAAAGTTAAAGTCAGTTGGATTATTTTTATCATTATCTGGGATTAGATGAATATAACTGCAAGATAAATCTGATTTTGCATGGAACAGGGGTGCTGAAAACAATATTATTTTACAAGAGATTATTTATAATGGTGTGAGAATGGTTCAGCTGGAAAAATAAATTTGAAAAAAGGGGGAGCGGTAGATTGAAGAAATTAGTATCAACCCTCATCCCTAGAGGGCAGTTAATAATAGGAGAATTATAAATGACAAGGGTGGTGTTTGGGGATGTTAAATAAGTGACGTGCTGAGTCAGGCAGTGTCTCTAGGGAAGACCCTTCGGCAGTCCCAGATAAGGAGTAGAGGGAATGGATCTAGTCAAACACAACACATGGCCGTCCAGTTTGATAAAGTCCACCTCGTGTGAGATTCACAGCCACTGAGCAATATGAAGCACCGAAGTGATTTAAGAATCATTCCCACCACGACCTTCTTCCACTATCCCTGCCCAGATGCTCTCTTTAATCAGACAATTATTAGTAAAAACCTATCGAATTAGTATTCTTACTCCACTGAATTTAATTATGTTAAGCTGCTACTTCACTTAATTAAACATCAAAACAACAGATCAACATTCTAAAATAGGACTAAAATATTCCGTTTAGTAACAGTTTGCATCAGAATTGATTATTGCCACTCTGGCCAACCTAGTAGTACTGAATCAACTTCTTTATTTCAATTTTACTTTTTTTGTTTAGTCCTATTTATTATATTAGAAAATGAAACATTATGTTAAGTTTTTACACTACTGTAAGTTTAGTCCTTAAAAAAATGTTGTTAAATGTTAGAAATACGCAGTTGTGTTAGATTGCAGGAATACTAAAATATTAGATTGCACAGTTAATGAATTCTGTTAAACTTTCGATTGGTTTATATGTATTTAAAGCCACTTGAATCTGTTTTTTTTTTTTAAATTTTTGAGATGATTTAAAATCCTGACTCGAAGGGGGACGATTTTTTGTTGAAATGAAAAAGAATAATTGTTTTTTATTTCAACAAAAAATGGTCCTCCTTTGAGTCAGAAGTTTAAATCAACTAAAAAATTTAAGAAAAACATATTCAAGTGGCTTAAAAACACATATAAACCAATCGAAAGTTTAACAGGATTTTTTTAATCACAATACTTTACTTACAGTAGTTCCATGGCACTTGGTTAGAGCTCCATATTAAGTTTATATGCGTATATCAGTAAAGTATAACAAAAAAGATATCTAAGCGTAGCACTTACGATTAGAGTATTCAAGCATAGTAATTAAAACATAAGACTCAGTATCCTCGTTAGTTTGTTGTAATTTTCGAATTTTTTTAAAATTTTCGATTACCGTTTTGTTTATGTTATCTTCAAACTGTCCATTTATAATTTACTTCAGCATTCTTTATAGAATGTTAGTTAAGAAATATTTTGTTTTTATTTTAAAAAATGTTTTTGTATCTTTACATCATGTTATAAATAAAAAGATTTCACATAAACATGTGAAATAACAATCAATGATCAAACCACAATAAGAAATGGGAAAACAAGACTAAGATCTTTCAACCGTAACAAGTGGTCTTCGTCAGAGTCAAACCAACTGAGTTGGTTTTTTGACTCTAACGGTTGAACTTGTTGACTTGTTACGGTTGAAAGATCTTAGTCTTGTTTTTCCATTTCTTATTGTGGTTTGATCATCATGTTATAAATGTGATGACATTTTGTTATAGCTACTCTTTTCAATTATCTAATAACAAGTTTTTATTCGCAAATCTGCATTATTATTTTTTTTTTCATGGTTGTGTAAAATAGCTCTCAGAGAGGGGGGTCTACAAGTAAATACAGTTGAGATCCGTTGAACTAAATTAAGTAACGTTGATAAGGGTTAACAATTGTATGCGTGACACTATGGGCAGTTGACCTTCCGGGCAAGAGGAATCAACTATGATTTAAATAAATGAAGAATGAATAATGCCTCATTGATCAGCCAGAAGACTGTAGTTTTGGAAGAGCAGTTTCGGAAAAACCATCTTACTAATGTCATTGTCTCTTTTAGATGGTATGCTCTTTTCACTGCATTTTGAAATCCATTTTATCCTCCAAATATAATGATTGCTTTAGGTTGTCTTTTTCGTTGTTTAATAACTAAGTGACTTTCCCAGTCCACCTATACTTATCTTTTCTGCCGATAGATAGCAAGGTAATCGAAGTGGACATTACGTATGCCATGATTTGCAGTCCTTTAGCATCAGCATAATGACCGGGTTGCGTATATCACTTCTGTTCACTTCTCCATCAATTAAGTGACTAATGACTGTAATTCGCTCTAAATTTTATGATAATGAAGTAATTCTTGCGTTAACGTCACGTCATTCAAAGGTTAATTTCCTCCTTCAACAGGGATGTTATTATAAGTATGCTATTTTATCAAATACCTGTAATCACATTTCAAAAGAATTTTTTTGAAATTCATGTCTCTTGACTTTGAAGCTATAGCTATTTAATTAATAAATTGTACGAAAATAATAGCAATTGATTAAAAATTCTACTTCAATGTGATAATGAGTAAACTCTAAAATTATAACCTAAATAATTTATCAACCAAACAGTTTTTTTTATATTTGAAGATTGATGTTATTTTCGGTTTATTTGAAAGTAAAGATACAATTAGGTTTTGTTTCAAATAGAACATGTGACAAATAGCTTTCAGCTGTTTTGTGGCTACACAACTTTCATTCTTTTGATGAAATTTTCCCTGACATGTTGACATAATTGCTGGGAAAAGTTAATAAAGTTGTGTCAATTTTTTTTTTTACTTTGAAGTAGCGAAAGTTTTATGTTTCACTTATACTGGTTATGATTGCATTGGAATAGCCTCTTGTGTTTTAGTTTAAAATGAAATTGGTTAACTCAGATTTATTTATCATAACCAACTGAATATCAACATGTCTGCCACAAACCATTCAGTTGATGCGTTCAATAGTGACCCCAGCATTTTGAATATAGCAACATCCAAGCTGTAATTTCCATTTAGAAGTTAAGAAAATATCACTAATACTTTAAACTCATCTCGTCCGCTACCTAATATATAGTGTAGTGTGCATGTCATATTTGAAGATAGAGTCTCCAGAAGTTATTCATAATAATTAAGTGACAAAAGTAATTAGCTAAAGAAAGAATTAATCTGATTTTTTTCAAAAGAATATTTACGACAAATAATAAAAAAAGAACAACTTTTAAAAACATGTTTAATTATGCAGAAGAGACAGTCTGTATTATTGTTACTACTATATGTAATATACTTTATAATATAATAAATAATAAACTACTACTAATACTATGTATAATAATATTTTATTCGATTAATTTAATGATAATTATATTCATTAATGATAATCTTATAACTATGCAAAGAAAAACTGGAAATAAAACTTATGCATAATTATAATATTAATAAATATGCATTAATTATTAATAATTTATTATACTAATTTAATTTAGTATATTATTAATAATTATACTATAAATTATACAAAGTAACATATATAAATGAACAGATTTATATTCCGGTTTCTTCGTATCAACTGGAAAATTATTGAATATACAAAAAACAGTAGACCTAAATACTTACTGCAGACAATTTATTAAATTTATAGTTTTTCATCAGGATGAGAATAGAAAAAAAATAATCTCTATATCTAAAGTTGGCGTGTTTGTTTGTTTGTTTGTTTGCTCACCCATTTTCCGTGGAGATAGAGACCTGAAATTATAATATATATTATTTATTACCTGCATAATGTTAAATAAAAGAAAATTATCACTATATTCTCAAAATTCCAGCCAAGGTTGCAAGTGTCTTGCGTGCTCGCCGATGACAGTTGTCCAAATGAATACTATGTAAATGTAATTTTTTATAATTTAAAATTTGCGGAATATAACACTGGTAATCAAGTAAAGTCATGATGACAGAGTAGCTCAGAAGCTTGCGTAGTACAAATATATTACAAATAAATATAACAAATATATAATAAACTACTGCATTAGAGGTTAAAAGTGAATAATTTTATTTATTCAAACAAACTTGAATACAACTGTCAGATAAAGTACGGATGTTCCAAGCTAATATTATAAAGACATATTCCTTTCATTAATGTTATATTATATATTATATTAATATTTCAGTTTACAAATTTTGTTTTTTTAAATATAACTAACTGTGTATATAATTGAATTGGTTTTATTTAATTATGTCATAAAGTATATGACTTTTTTTTACTGTTAACTGATTTTTATTTTGCTAAATATATTTACTGTGTACATATCTTGAATCATGTTAAGAATACCGTATCAAAAGCTTGGGTCATATAAGAATCTGTTTTCGCGCTTTAATAACAAGAAACAACAATTAGAATTATCCCTGTCAATCATATTCAGCGAATTTATTTCAACAACTATTGTTATAATTTCTGAGTAACACAAAGGGTCACGGATAGTCTAGTATTAAATATAATTACAATATATAAAATAAATCTCTATTTGGTTATGGTTGACGGCCATAACTTTGGTACCGTTTCTACCGTTTAGTTGGTCTTTGAAGGTGTTCTGTAGACAAATTTAATTAACTAATGTATCATTTTACTCATTCAATATGTTTTATTATAAAAATGACTAATTTGACAACTGTTTTCAGGTTTTTTTTTTTTTTTTTTTTTTTTTGATTGAAGTAGAAATATTGTAAATGGTGTTGAATGAACTTGAAAATACTTGTACGATTAAAGAGAGAAAGATGAACCCAAAAGTGATGTTATCACTGACTGGAAAATGAGTATAATCATTTTGATAAGAAACACGAATAGAAGTCTGGATGCATGAATGTTTAATAAAATCAATGCGTCTGAAACCCTAGTGCTCTTCCTGTCTGAATTCGGATGGATCCTCTTCAATTAATGACTTATCTGATGAATCTATTTTGATGATTTATAAAAAGAAAATATTTTTGAATAAACTTCATTAATATTATAAACTTATTATTTATTTAATACATTTATAACACTCTAATATTGAAAGGAATAATACAGTTGAATTGAATAAGTTTCCTTAATGTCGTTTGACTGGTGGGTGGAGGTTGGTTTTAAGCGAGTCGTTGGTAATGTTTCCTGGCGCAGCTTGTACTACTCTGTTTAGAAGCCCTTTAAAAAGTTATCTCAGACCATTTCTGCTATAAGTACATAAATCTGTTTCGTTGATACTTTTATATTCTATAACCATTCAATTTAGTGATTTACACTAGCTTTTAATGCCTAAGGTTGTTTAAAATATTTTCTTTCTTTTTTTTTTATTCATTCCCTGAACTTGTAATTTTACAAGTTTCACAATAGGGCTTAAGAAGCTTTGAGAAGAGCGGGACAATTGATGAAACGGTTTATCTTTCTACAGTTAGATCAGTAGCCTGCACTGGTGTACAGTCCTTACTGCTATTATTTTAATGTGTTCTTGATGATAATCCTGCCTTGTTAATAATCTGAAGACATCAGCAATATGAATACGAGAGTTCGTTTACAGCACAAGGAGTATCTTAAACCATTATTTACTCTCCAGTGTTTTTCTCCAGTATATGTTAGCTTGTGTATCGCCTAGTATATTGAGTGCCTAGTATTACGAGTAGCCCCCACTACGCGATGGAAATATAGCTCAACATTTGTTTTAATACAAAAGTTATGATAGAAACAGTGTACTGATGTTATAATAGTCTTCTCAGTTGCTAGAAAGAACAAAATGTATGATTGGAACATATGTTGTTGTTGAAACAAATTAAGCAAAAATGTGGTAGTTAAAGATAATTAAAACGTCAGCTCACTGAAAACAGCCTATACTTGTGCAGTAATAATGAAGCTATTTGAAACAAGGAATTGGTTGAAATAAAGCTTAAATAGACTTGTTCACTGTAATCAAGTATGCGCAAAAGTGAAATAATTGAACTATTAAATTACTAAAACAGACTGAAAATTGAGAGAGAAATTAGAGGGAATGAGATGGCTGGAGTCGCGTATCCGGGACCAAGTATAATGTCCATTGGTAGTTTATAGATTAAAGGACAAGGTAATTTGGGCTGGGACTGGAGAGAGATGGGTGGGAAGGAGAGGACAGGCCCTAACCGGTCCAAGCCCCCAGAGTGGCCACTCTGTTACGAACTGACTAGCTGAATCCCGTTAGCCAACACTCGACTTCTTCATCAGCCTCTTTAACTATCGCCAGCAAGGCGATATCTTCCATCGTCTCTAACGGTCCATTCCCTAAACTTTCAACTCATCAATTATTAATTATTTTCTGATTTTGCAACACTTATAATCTATTCAGATCGCTCTTTAGTGAGCTAAATTTGTCTATAGCCATATTCCAAATTTAAATCACTTTAGAACAACTTGTACATGTTTTTATTCCTTGGAACCAATTTTATTGTATTTATTAGACGAATAAATATCCAACCGATCTGTGTAGATCTACTGTAAGCCACTATCTATTCCGCACCAATTAAAAAAAAATATTGATTTCAAAGAAGATATCGAAATTACCCATTTACAACAAGAATATTTCTAGAAATTCCTAAACTAATGTTAATTTTGGTGACTCAGAGGATAAAGATAATATTAAAAACTGTAGTTTTCAAAAACCTGATTTTTATTTGAAGCTACATTTTTCCCCTAGCTCTGTCTGTTAGGTAACATCAGTCAAGAAACGGAACAGAATAATTACAAAAAGTCCCAGCTAGTTTCAAATATATTTGTAGAACATAAAATTTAAGTAAGTTAATTTTTTAGTTTGCCTGTTAAATTTGTAGCCTTAAGATGGTCTCATAAATGCCTGTTAGATACAAAAAAAAATTGATGTACAGAATCCTTCTTGTTTTAATTTCATCTATAATATAGAGCTATCGAAGTTGTACAAAGTGTGGTCATTATAACTCATTACGAATGATACATTTAGGTGTCAACAATTACTTTATTGATGCCAGTAATTCAGTTTCAGTATTTTTAGCCATTCCGTTTATTTATATGCTAATCATAGGTTAATTTTAATAATACGGAGTAAATTAATCCATCTTTTCCTCTCTGAGAATTTTCTCCAATGTGGCTTAGTTTCTCTGTGTCACCTCCTGTATTTAATTATGGAATATATATTAGGAATAGGTAAAACCGTCATACCTCGTAAGACGATCATGGAGTTGGAGCGCTTTCGGACGTTTGTCCATCTTCAATCGCACCAAATGAGGTTTTGTTGCGTCCGAAAGCTAGCGCTCGAACTCCAGTATCATCTTACGAGGTATCACGGTTTTACCTATTTCTAATATAAATCATACTAACTTCAGTGGTATTAACAATATGCATGTATTTAATTATAGAATATGAATACCTCATTT
The DNA here is from genome assembly GCA_026182355.1 of Hermatobates lingyangjiaoensis. Lineage (NCBI taxonomy): Eukaryota > Metazoa > Arthropoda > Insecta > Hemiptera > Hermatobatidae > Hermatobates > Hermatobates lingyangjiaoensis. The sequence continues at coordinate 3,035,401 of JAPFBL010000023.1, forward strand.
TTAATTTTAGTGAGTCTATATTACTAAAACAATTTGATTACTAATGGATCAAAAAGTGCAATGACAAATCTGTTTACTAGTCCTGAGTAAAATTATGAACCTTAAGTATCCTATAATGCTTTTTTTTATACCTAAGTATACTGATTTTAATATTTTACAAACATTTTTATTAAAAATATTACTACATTTTATTAAAAGTTTTATTATATAGGAGTTTAATGTATTTGTAATATAATTTTTGTATTATTAATAAAGTTGTTATTGTTTGTAAGTTGGTAAAATGAAAGGCTTTGGAATACGGTTGTTAAGCAAGCTGCGGTGGCAGGCACGATAAGACCTGGGGACAGAGTAGCCTGGACCCTGTCAAACACCCCTTTACCTCTGCTATTCACACCGACTAAAACAAACCTTTTTACAAATAAATACACTTATTTCACCATCAAGAAAAAAAAAGCTTACCAGCGCCAGTTATTTTGATTTTTTTCTTCTTCTCTCACATGTTGCAAATAAACAAAGTTAGTTTATACAGAATTAAAAGTATACTTGAGAACTAGGCCAGATTTCCTATTTTTGGCTTTATAAATTTACTACGTTATTTGTGTAGGATCTATCAGCACTACTCGCAGATAAAAAAAATAAACCGGGTATAGGCCATATGTTTTAACATTTTATTTCTGTCTCTTGATCCTGGTAACTATAGACGGTCAGAGACATTAGCACCTACAGAAGTAATACGCCACAATTACTCCGTTCTTGTTGTGATGGAGTCCTGTTAAACACTCTGCGACAAAATTAAAGTAATTGTTTCTAATTTTTTCTTGTACATTAATGAAACATCAAAGCCTGATTTGGTTGGAGTGTTAAATACTCTGTAGAAGTTCTGAATTTAAAACTTGATTTCAAATGACAGCTTGATAGGTGGTACATTAAAATCAAAATTATCCGAATTGATGCAAAGACCTGACAATTTCGTGAAATCATTTCTGTCAACCATTTTACTTTCTAGAAAGTCTAAATTTAATGTTGTGTTTTGATTACATTCCTATGGGTTAAATTTATTTTGGAAGAATCCTTGTAAATCTTCTTGAAGGAGATGGGCGGATGATAGAATGAGGCTTGGGATAGGACGTCACTCGAATAAAACGGAAGCCATTGACCACAAGCTAGTGCACTATCAGGTACTCGCTAATGACCCCTACAGTAAATAGTCAAGGTAAATTTATGGCATTTGACGTAAATGTAACCCGATAATGAATCTCACTTATGGTTAAACTGTGTACTTAGTTTCAAATGACCTACCGTTCGCCTTTAGTTTTACTAAAGCCGTTAACTGTGGGAGTTGGAATGAACAAACATTTCATATACTATGACTCAAAAAACTTTATTGTCACAAAATATAAATTATATTACATTAACATTGAGCATATTAGTATGAATTTTGTTAATTATACGGTAAACATAGCTAAATCCTCTATTTCACATTAAAATGAAAAGTATTAAACATTCATTGTTATAGTTTTTGCTCTTCAGTTCTGTTCAAAAGGAGAGTGCTTGTTTGGTCGTACTGAGTAATTCCAGCCTTGCTATTACATTACCGTGATGTTTCTACAGAAATACATACAACAGTCGTAAAATATCACCTTACTCCATTATCTTACAGTATGCACCTTTTGCGACTAACTTTCATTGCATTATATCAGATCAGACATCTTTACGTTCTCTTGGAAGGATGATGAGTACAGAAATATCATCTTCATCATGAAAATTGATAGGTCATAACTAAGATTACAACCAGTTAAAGACACCCAGCCTGGCTTAATCCTTCGTGCTATAACTAAATTAATTCAGTCAGCCAACATTTATTCAAGAAATTCTACAACCATTATTTTGTTGAGAAAACAACGGTAGACCATTTTTTGCAAACCTTTTTAAAGAATAGTCAAGCAAAAATAATAATTCATTACTTGTAAAATCTGTTATTGTGTGGTGTTTACTCATGATGGGGAATATCAATGATTACGTCTCTACACAAAAGAGTTTAATGCCAAAACTAACATGGCGTTTCAAACACTTAGTGTTTTGAATTGATTTATGTTTCAGTAATTTGTCATGTTTTATTAAGGTTCAGGGTTACCCAAGTCAATTTTCATACTAATTCCTTTGTCAAACGCTTCAATAGTGTAATATGATGTTCTTAAAGCTGATAGATATGTATATTTTTTTAGATGTAAACCAGAAAAACAGACACTAAATATTCGAAGCGCATTGTTAGTTTTGATATCATACTATTTTCTGTGCGGAGGGGTAATTTTTGAAATTTCCCATCAAAAAATAAAAATTGTTTATTTAATGTAGCAATGTTTTGCTGTTATAATTTTCTTTAGAAACGAAATTGCCCGAAGTTGTTACAGAAATTTGAAATACACAATGCAAATACTATCCTTCCGAAATGCTGAACTAAAACAAATATTTGAGAAGATCAGATATTTGATCATATGTGAATAAAGAGGAATATATCTAGTCTTTCCTTACGATTTTATTTTATCTAAAACAATGTAATAGAATTCTTGTGATTAACAGAATAAATTTTTCTTCTCTAGGGTTACAGCCAACTTTATTGGCATTGCCACAGAAGTTATTTCTTCCTTTGATTGGGAGTAGCCCTCTAACATGGCTGCGATTAGCAAGATTTGGGGTAGTAGCCGTAGAGGGATGAATCAGTATCTTCCCTCGAGCTTTCCTCTCTTCTAGATAACTATTCAAATTGTATTAATTAAATATTTTTAAAAATATATAATAACATTTGAAATAATATTAGACCATTGTATTAAAAATTAATCAGATGAAATAATTGACATTTTCTGCTGAACTACCCTTTTGTATTCACCGATTCCGTTAGAAATGGACTTCATAAGTTCATGGCATTTTCTGGAGAAAGTTCAGCATAATACAGCATTTCTGATATCAGCGTGTAAAATTCCCGTTTTCTTCTTTTAAGTTGAACAGGCTTTTATTATCTACAGAATTTATATTCGTACGAAAAACGTGAATTTTTCTTTGAAATGATATAAAATAATGGTGATTGAGAACCTGAAAAGTCAGTTAACCAATTGTCTTAATACAATCGTTGTTGCTGGCGACGTTGAAGAACAGTTAGTCAAAACACTTGGAAGTGCACACTTGTCAAGGCTATTCGTTATTACATTAGCTTTAGGGGGTGGCTGGGACAAGTTTTTGTTTCTTGCAGCCGAAGACCAAGTAGCAAGAGGTTCCACCACTCCGCTGACGTTACTTTACAAAACTTTCTCCACCCCCTCCCCCTCCGCCCCCCACCTCTGCTTCACTCACCCTCTCTTTATCCCACCCCAACACCGTTCCATCACTCCACCACCCTTCTCCCTTCAAAACACTAAAGTCAACTTTGAAATTCGATGCAACTTTGGAAAGCATTCTCTTGTTTAGGACTTGCTTGTCCACTTCTAAATCACTAACCAAGGAAAACTAACGTGCCCCCAACATTTCCTATCAGTTTAAATCTTGCACTAATCAGTAATTACAATTTCTAATTAATTGTAATAGATCAATGTTACATTCCTGTTCTTTTTTTTGAATTCTGTTTACGGAATATCATCGGTAGATATGAAATATCTTGCATAGTAGAATAAATACTTCATGGTCTTCAAACACAACAAAAATAGGTGTTACAATGTTTCCATACTTTACTAGAGTTGATTGAAAAAGAAGTTTCTAAGAGATTTGAAAAGATTTGTTCAATGTAATTACCACAAAGTTCATAAAATTATCCATTGTAATACATGGTAGAAATTACGAAATATTTATAAAAATTGATTCTTCTACCATACTTAGGAATCGTGGAGAAAAGGGGCAGGAGATTTGAAATGATAACTAGGGAGTACAGGGTGTAGTAGTAACTGTCAAGTTGGAAACACTGTGTTTTACTTTAAAAAAATAAATAAAAATGTAATAAGAAATCAGATAAATAAACTTGAACTAAGTTAACAGTGCATCAGAGAGATATCAAAAGTTTTTTGTCGTTTGTTCTTGAATCCTTGACGTACAGGTCTTTGCTTTTAGTTCTAGTGCCACATTAGCGGGTTTACTATTTATCGAGAGAACTAAACTTATCTGCGCTCAACATGACTAAATTAGGGGGGGGGGGGGGGGGGGGTTAACAAGCATTTACTATTCTATAGGCTCAAGGTAAACGGCTGTGTCGTCAAGATTTCCATCTTTTATAAAAAAATTACCAAGATTCAAATCTCCTATAACCAGTAATAAAGACAAACAAAAGACCTGCTAGACATCCGGCTCCTTTCTCAGAACTAATAAATTGTGATTCCCTGGTTCAGTTTTGATTTTGATTTATCCTTTCATATTGATTACATAATAATGATCGTGATATAAATTAGTTTTCTTATTTAAGTTGTAATTCCTAGCAAAAAGAAATATATTTAGTCTATTTTCATTTATAATTAAAGATTTGAAAGTTTTTCAAAGCGTTAGTCTAGTGTTACTGCTAATGAAAGGTTACGAAAATCTATATATGGGATGTGATAAATTCGTGGTTAAGTTCATGAAATTATAACATTAATGAAAATAACTCTGACTCTGTATTAGAAGTGCATCTTTTGAGTAAATAATCTTTTAAAATGTTTATTTTGTTTTTGATGTTTGCCTGAATGTTAACCAAAGAATTGAGGTTTAGGCTTATAGGTCAGGCTCGGTATTCAAGGCTGTAGAACCACGAACAGTTTATCCGTCTTGATTATAGAGGCTCCAAAGACACTGAGGTCTATCAGCAGGTAGCTGCGTAGTGGCATAGAAACAATTTCCACTTACCCAAACCGGTTTGGTAATGTCTACCTTCAAGTCAGAAGAAAGTCTTCACCCTTGAGACCTCTCTCACAGTCCAGTTACTACATTTGTATTTAGATTAACTCAACTATTCCCTATCTTCATTACATTTTGGTAGAAGAGTTAAATCGTTTCAACAATCATCTCTTTCCTTATAAAAATTAATTTTGTACTAGCTTATCAGATTCTTAATAAAAATGACAACACATTTAACGTCTTATTCATTGAATATAATGAAACACGTAAGATTAAATATTAGATAATCTGGCTTCAATTGATATATGAAGCTAGCATATTACTATTTTACAGGTTTTTGTTAACATTACAATAAATTGAAAGGACTTTGGAGCCTTGAGAGTCCTGTTGAAAAGTAACATAATCATCTCTAAACTGGAAAGATATAAAACCTTACGGATGCAAATAAGTTTTTACAGGACAGATTTATTTACGAATTGGCAATGATGATGAACTTTCCTACTTACACTACAATATTTAGGCAGCATTAGATTCTGCTCGTATGAAAGCTGCTAATTTTGTATGAACAAAGAAATCAAAAAACTACGAGTATAAGTCATAAATATATACTTTTCTTAGAAACATAACGGTTGACAACAGTGAATACATTCATTGTTGACTGTTACTCCATTGAAAACTACAGTTCAAAGGGAAAGAAAGCTGGAGAGTATGAATACTTGCTACTGGAAATAAACGTTGAAGTACTCAAAACAATTTTTTTTTGTAAATAAAGTTATCCATCAGGTCATATCAACGGATTAAGCGACAAAAAAGACTAAGTAGTCATTTCCAAAACACTCTTGTGTCCATCCAAACAACTGTAGATACGAACCGAAAAAGAACACTCTCTGTTTGAAACCATTGTTTCTGTAAAAGATAATTACTTGAAGACTTCTATGACTCATTACTATATGAATACCAATCATGTAGTAACTAACAGAACAATTCTTAAAGAAATGGAACATTGAAATTTTACAATCTGAAATTCTTAGTATTTCCGGAAGTCTTACCATGTACGATTTTCATTGAAGATACCTTATAAAAATGAACACGACAGTGAGACCATTTAGGCCTACATTTATAGAATTGTGTTAATAATAAATAATTGAAATTTTTGTTTCTTTCGGAAATAAATGAAGCCAAAGTTAATTAATCACTTGTAAAAAAAAATGAACTGAGAAGTTTTTTATAGGTTTTGTTATCAAAGGCTGGTAATAGGTGTTATAGTGTTATAGTGGGAGCAAAGTTAGATAACTAAGATCACAAAGGGCCTTTAGAAACGATGTGAAACAAGAAAATTTGATTGTTGAGAAAAACAATGAGCTCCACCTTCTCTAAAATTGAAACAGAATTACTTCTATTCTCCCTTTCAAAATGAGAAAACAATTTGAATTAAGATCTTAATAGTCTATAAAAAACATTTAAATTACTGAAGAAATGTAGAAATGAATACATTAATAAATAGAGCCTTGTAGTTGTTTAAAATTGATTTTGACTTATAGAATTCAAATTCAATCCATTTCATTTAAAAGGAACGACAGTGTTGCCTTTCGTTTGGCTCATGTTTTTTTTCCAAATGACGACTCTTTTGTAACATAATCTCTCTCACCCTTTGTTCTTAACAACCAACTGGAACATTTCAATATATGTACAAACAAATAACTTGGCTTAGATTGCACCAAGAGTCTGATGACAGTCGATTGGGTTAAATAAATTATTTCCACTATAAACAACTCATATGAGGTTAATATTTTTTATTATAAAGGTTTTACTTTAAAATAATGCAAAGCATGAACTGTTTCAGACTATTAAGACTATTTCAGATAATTGATTTAAAATCAAAACCTATTTCACATATAATCTTCAGCTATAACGTACTCAAGAGAAAAACATAGTTATTGATATAAATGTTTCGTAAACAAATATTGATAATTTACAGAAAATATCCAAAAAGAAAAAGAATCAAGAGCAGATTTTTCAAAGTTTCGACTATTTTATTAGTCGACAGAATGTGAATTGTCAAATAATAGGCGGTTTGTAAAAATTAAAAAAAAAACAAATATATATCCCAAATTGTTTGAATGTTGATGCTGTAGTATGACGTCACAATGAAATAGGGGAATGAAAGAAGTTTTTTGAAAAGACCAGTAAAAAAAGGGAAAAAATACAAATATCGCGGAAATACTAACAAGAAAAAAAATGCAGACATATAAAATTAATAAATAAATGCTCATAGTAATATAAAAATAACTAAAATAAAATACTCAAAGACTCAACTGACGAAGACGTCTTGTTTCGTTTGAAAGATCTTATTCTTTTTTTTTCTCATTTCTTCCTGTGGTTTGATCATTGATTGTTCTTTTGCGTGTTTATTGTGAAATCTTTATATATATATATATATATATATATATAAGATTTCACATAAACACATGAAACAATAATCAATGATCAAAGATAATATGGGTTTTTGACACTGTTGGGTTTTTGATTCTGACGAAGACCGCTTGGTACGGTTAAAAGATCTTAGTCTTGTTTTCCCATTTCATATTGTGGTTTGATCACTGAGATATATATTTATATATATTATATGTATCCCCTGCCGTTGCGTTTCCAGCCTGCTTGGCCTTCCACTCTCTTTTCTCCTGAAGACAGATTATCCGAAAACTTGAGTTAATAAGTGTGCCTCTTTTTTTGTGTGAACCATTCTTCACACAAATAATAATATATATATATATATAATATATATATATATATATATATATACATTATATTTGAACTTATATATATTTGATATATATATTTGAACTTATATATATACATTAATAGGGTGTGAGCGCTACGTGGTTAGTTCCTGTTTATCAGCCGAGCATTATCTTCTTATCTAGTTTATCTTCTTCTTCTTTTTCTCCTCATGACGACAAAGTCGAAATATTGAAGTGAGTTGTGTGTTCTTTCTACGTGTTTATTCATTCTAATCGTTTGATATATATAAATAGAAGTTATGTGTTTATTCCTGATTGTTTTTTTTTTATACAAAAACGGTATTTAATTAAAGAGAAAAGTAAACATAAAACTGCTTATTTAAAAATTTTCGATTGCATAAAACGGTAGCATTATTTGGTTAATCCAAAAAAAATGTTTGAAGAAAATTGAAGTTGTTTGTATGGTATTTTTGCAGGTGTAGATTGAAATTGAATGTGAAACTGGGATTTAGACGGGCATGGGGCAAAGTGGACCATGCTGCTGGCTTGCCGTGCTTTATGTCCATTCCTTCACCTCCTGCCTCCTCTTAATCACTTATATTTTATTTTAGTTCTCCCTCAGAACTCTTTTATCATAAACAAAGTGGATAATTAGTTTTCATACTCTTTTTGAAGTTTCTGTTGGTATTATTTTCTTTTTCTTTTTATTTTTATGTATAATGATACATTCATTTTGACTTTTTCTCTCACAAAATAGTTTCTCTCATCCTGTAATATTTGCAGTTGGCTAAATGATTAAGGATGATTATATTTTTATTATAATATTACATGTCAGCTTTGTATTTCTACAATCACCATCTATTTTTGCTTAAATTCTGAACAGGGGTTCTGTTTATTGCATTTTTTTTAATTCCTGGCTTAGCACAGAGATGCCAAGTTAATTCTCTTAGCCTTAACTATCCATTTTTGTTAATCAACTTTAGTTTGCATGCCATTATTTCAAAAAAATATGGTTTCATATTGTTCTGCTTAAGAAATAGTGCCATGTAAGTAATGACTTGGAAGACCAACGCAGTTGTTGGATAATTCAAAAAAATTAATATTACAGAAAAAAATCCAATTCATTCTACAAAAAGTAATCGAATTCAATAAAATCTATTGAAGTTGTGGAATAATAAAGTCTAACTCATATTTTGTTAATAGTCTTTTTTTTTGACGCTTTCTCTGTTAATACGCCTGTACTGACAGGTCGGATAATTTATCAGTACTTAATTAAATATTAATTAACAGCAGGATTAAGGTTTTTAAAGGTTTTATTGTAGCTTTTGTATGATTGAAATATGGCTTAAATAATATATGAGATTCAGTTTTCATGCATGGAGGAAAATCATGGCAAATCCTGAAGTTCCCTAATTACTAACTGACAGAGCAATATGAGAGGCAGATAAAAACTCCAGATTTCTGGTGCCAACTCCAGACAAGCTAACTATGGTGGGGAGCCAGTTAAGCTGAATGGTAACGTGCTCTCCTCTGAACTGGTAGGTCGTGGGGGGGTGGGGTGGGGGGGTCTGTCTCTCGATTTATTCACGTGGTAGGTGAAGAAATTTGAGGACATCGTCCTTCCGAAAGGAAGTTAAACCTTCGGTCCCGAGCCTACAGGTAATCGTTTATGATACCTACTCAAAATACACTTGAACAAGGCAAAAGTAAAGCTGCCAATTTAGGACATGCAATACTTCCTCGAGGAATCAGCATCGGAGGGCTGACTCTGCAGTCTTTCAGCCCTCTACAAAAAAAAAAAAAAAAAAAAATGTAAAAATTCTAGAACTAAACTAACCTATACAAACGTTTTAAAGTATGTGTCCCAGAAACTAAAGGGTGAAGTATATCGAGATCACCATTATTGGTGGTAAGCGTGCTAAACACGAGTTACACATTATGTGACGAGTGTTTGTTACAGACTCCAGATGTTACAAAGGGCACCAGTACTACCCTTTTGTTAATATGTAATATACGTAATTATGACATTCTCTACGTGTATATTCCTTCTATATATATTATACTGATACATAGTATTAATGTTACCAATAATAATACTTACTATTGTTTATATTGAATTAATTAAATAGTGTACTACTATTCTATTCAGTAGTATCTTTATAAGTTGTTAATAAGGATTTCACTGTGGCGGTTTGTCGTGAATCTCCATTAAGAGCAATGTTGGTTTGGCAAAAGGCCTACTTTTGTTTCTACCACCCAGCCCAGACTGCATTGTATCGCCAGCTCCTCGTCATTTATCAACTGCAATTATACTGACACGTCAGTGGGAGAGAGTGGGTGAGAAAGTGGTAGGTTTTTGGACGTGGGGTAGAGAGAATTGGTAGGGATGGAGAAAGGGAAAAATGAGGGTTTGTCCTGACGCCATTCATCATCGCTCCTGGCCCTGCACAGGCCTTGCGCGAATAAAAATCGTCTCCCTCATTAATCAGGCCGACGACTCAATGCCTTCCCTTCCTCCGCAGCAGTCCTGATAATAGTGACTTACTACTACGCTTTCAATTCAATTACTCTCAATATCTTAATCAGAGCAATATTCATTAGTTTGCAACGTAAATGCTTTCTCTATCGTTCCATTTTACGGAGTGCCCTCCTATATTAACAACAACTTTCCCTACCACAAACCTAACGCCAGGACCATTTAATCCACTTTGCATATGTGCCACTTGAAATAGACTACACTGCAGTATGTATCCTACTGCTGTCTAAAGAATATAAACGTTAATATCAGATATACACTACAAATATTGAATTACTTATTTCAAATGACATAAACTGAATTATGTTTGATTTAGAATATTTTCTTCCGAGATTATTAGAAAAATGAAAGTATTTTTCCAACACAGAATTGTACAAGCAATGTACTTTCCTAGATATTTTTTAGTTTGTAATTGTGTACCGTCTGTTACATTGATCATATTTCTAGTAGATAATCCTATGCAGTCCACATTACTGAGTTGATAGTGTACTAAGAATCCTACATATCTTTTTATTACTTTACCATAAGTAAAGTATAGTGATCGTGAAAAAAATCGATCTCGAGATTTTGACGGAATTACATGTTTTGAGGTCCCAAAAGTCGTTTTATGAAGTTTTTTCGATGATGTCTGTGTGTGGGTGGGTGGGTGAGTGTGTTGGCATTGCTTGTTACCACGCTACGATCCAGAATCTTTGATAGATCAAGTTGATATTTTACACAAAAATGGGCCCCATAGCGTAGAAGATCCCTATTGTTTGGGAAGAATTATGCATGATGAGAAAGTCACTTTTTTTGCCAAAAACCGTTTTTTAGAAACATTTATTTCTCCTAAAATGATAACCCTAGAGTTTTGAAATTTTGACATTATCTTTGAGGTTAGAAATGGAACAAACGAAAAATAAATTCAGAATTTTAAAGCAACGGAATATATTTTCTTTTTTAATAAAATGTAAAAATTTGACTTATCATTCAATCTCAAAGCTTGTGAGAGGCATACAAGCCATACTGTTTGACAGATCAAAATGAAACTATGCCTAAAGATAGAAAATTATGTGTAGAATGAGTTGAACTAATTTTTTAGACCAAGTAAACGATATAAGAAATCCACTGGCTATTTGAAAAAAAGCCATGTTACCTTGCAGATTATTTCGTATCAAGGAATTTTCACTTCGGTTTTTGAAAACTGTGATTACTACTCAGTTATACTAATGAGATTATTTGCATCAGTGGTGTGATACAAAAAAATAAGCTTAATAAACCCATCCCATTTAGATGTTTACATTATGCTTAAATAAGCCATTATATATTGTATACCCAAGAAGTTTGGTATTAAGTTTAATTATATTAAAGTTGAGTGTAGGCCACTTCAGATTTTTATATATGTTTTTGAACCTTTTTTTTTTCATTAATTTGTTAACATATTGTATAAATAAACAGTTTTATTATTTATACGTACATTGTTATTATTACAGCTGTATTATTATTTTTAGCATGCAGAATATAAATATATTAAACTATTTCATTTTTGTAATTCATTTCTGTTGGTAATTAATTGTATTTTTTTTAAATAGTGATTATAATAAATTAAAATGAGCTTTAGAGGATACGATGCAATGATTTTAGACACCACTATATTGGATAACGCGATAGGACATTAAGACAGCGATGTAAAGTCTTAAAACTTTAAAGTAAAGTGCATATTCATGATTTAATCAAAGAAGAAACAAACGAAAGAAATAGTCAAATTTTTAAAACAATAAAAATTTTTTTTTTTCAGAAAAAATGTAAAAATCTTGATCTATGATTGCATGTGAATGCTATTGAGGAGACAAAAATCATTATGTTGTAAATTAGTTTGGTACTTTTTTTACTGAAAGCAAAATTAAGTGCAGGCTACTCCAGATTTGTTACCGTTATAAGATTTGGTACAAATAAAACGAAAACTTTATAATACGGAGTTCATCAAATTAAATAGTGCCAGTAAAACAAAGTTCCTCTTATCAAAGTATTAACTGGAAGAAAAGAAATTTTTATAATAGTTGAATTCAATAGAGCTGAGATTCATAGGTCTCTATTTAGTATATAAATAATTATTCACGCAGAATGAAGTCCCTTCATTTCCCGCCAACAGTACATTATGCGCATGTCTTTTTCATCGTATGATTATTTCGACCAATCATCGGCTCTCATTTTTTCAAGTCATTTTAATTTTTAATTGCGTTTCTATTCGACGTACATGTTATTTGTAACAGTTTGAAATTATTTCAAATGTGGTTTTATTGATAAATTTAGTTTAATATCTGTGTTTAAAAGAGTACATTCATTGAAATATTTAGTTTAATATATGTTTTAAATATGAGTTTACGTTGATTAAATGACAATGCAAGAATACAGAAGGTATTGAACATCGTAGTCACGGTTAGTGCAAACATTGTATTAATTTTCTTTTCAATATTATAAGTGCATTAATTGTTCTTTAGACTATCTACACTTATCTAGTAATATTATATTTTTAACATCATTTATATTAGTTTTATACCATTCTTATTTTGCAATTCTTATATAAGTGTATATAATTTATATATATTTTCACTTCACCAGGAAAATAGAATACTTAATTACCACCATGTATATAATGCAAAAGTTCACCTATTGAGTTTTGTAGCTCAACAAATTTGTCAAACTGAATCAATATGATTATTTGTATAAGATAATTCAAGAAACGTATTTTAATATCTGAAAACAGTTATTTAGTTTATTAGTTATACCTATTTTTCATAATTTGCCTTAGTAATTTCTGACCTTAAACAATGTTATCTCTTATTTTTTTCTCTTATTCTGTATCGTTATTTTTAAATTATTTACTTTATTACTACGAATGGAAGCTATATTTGACATCATACAAAGAATTCAAACTCTGTGTCTAGAAAAGGTAGAAACCCTTAATCACATTATATCTGTATTCGAAGCAATCATCTCAGAATGGACAAAGATTTCTATCAAATCTTATCTAAAGCTATAGAAGTAAGGAATACTTCTCTATTTACATTAATGAACACAAAATCTGAAGTTAAATTGAGTTACAACAATGGCATGACAGCAGTATGTCATATGCTATTACAACAGTATGACTGCACAGCCTACGAGTCCGATGAGTTTCAGGCTCTCAGTTTAACCATTGTTGTCAGATGTCATGTTCACGATTCTTATAACTAATAAAGCGATTACAGTTAAATATAAACAAATGACACATACTTATTAAATGTAATGAGCACAAAACAGCAGTTGGTGGTTAACGAGTTTCTTATTATGTTTACTTATAGTAAAGTTGCGTGTAGGCCACTCTAGATTTTTTTTTTAGGTTTAACTGTACGCCTAACTTACCCAAAATCTTTTCCTTGCTCATAGGTCTTTTAAAGCGGTGTTCATCTTTCAGTATCATAAAATAATGGTTTTAATTTGTCGTTATAACAACTGTTATAGTTCAGAGAAATTGTGTTGAAACCAAGACATATCTAAGTTAAGTAGAGACGTCTTTCTGTGTAAAGGTTTTTGCAGTTTTATGTCTACAATAAGAAAAGCTGTTTATAATTTATGAATCCTATCCAAATGAATATGTATGTACACACACACACACACACACACACACCACACAGACACACACCAATAACAACAATAGCATTTACTTACAGGACATCATGATGAACATTCTAAACATGTATGCTGCCATCATGCAACTTTACAGTTTTTAACTGCATTATGAGCTTCTTGGATATTTAGTTTACTGATAGATTCTGGTAAACGATTTTTTTTTTAGTTATAATTTCCCTCTACTTCTCCAACCATTGATTCGGATGTATAATTTCCTCTTGAAAACTGTGACACTTGATACTTTTTGAGTATCTATATTAACAAGTTTCTTTTTGAGTACTTAGTATCAGGACTTTTTTAGAACTTGGGATATTCAAGAACACAAGCAAGCGTTTACCATGACTACCTCTTGTGAACCCTACTTAATAAAACGAAAACAGACCTAATAAATTGTTGACAGAAATTATAATTTGGTCATAATTTAGCAATTCATGTGTTAAATTAATATGTTTTCATGTTTCATTTAAATGCATTAATATTACTATTTAATATTTAAATTTTTGTTTTTATCATTCAATGCATAGTTTTATTCTAAGTATTGAAAGTTGATCATGCATAGTTATCATTCAAGTTATTAAGATGTCAGTTATAACTTGATGAATGCTCTTTAGATTAATGGAGTGATAGACTCGTATTCCACTTACTCCTGAACCAGCTCTCAAAATACATATATAATAGTCTTTCCACGCTCTCATCCTCCCTCCCTTTGACTCTAACTTATACACTTCTTCACTGCCCATATCTTAACAAACACATCAGGCTTTCACCCATCTGTGCTTCTTTTTAGCACATTATACACATGAACATGTGTTTTACTTTCTTTCTTTAACATTTAGTATACACATACACATATCATTAGTCACACCTGCATCTAGATATATATATTGATAAGTATATATATATATATATATATATTTATATATATATATATATATATATATATATATGTGTGTGTATATATAGATAAGTAAAAAAGATTTCACATAAACACGTGAAACAACAATCAATGATCAAACCACAATAAGAAATGGGAAAACAAGACTAAGATCTTTCAACCGTAACAAGCGGTCTTCGTCAGAGTCAAAAACCCAACTGAACACTAGATGCAGAAAACATCTGGTGAGGAGTTGAGAAGAGTGGGAGGGAAGAGTGGTATTTTAAAAGGGTGAAAGCACAGGAAAGGACTAATGTCCAGAAAGGGATGTTTGGGGAAACAAAGGAGTACAGTAAGAAAAAGTAAAAAACTATCCGCTAGCTGTCAACCCTCTTTGAAGAGGCTATTGCCCTCGTGACGAAAGTATCAAGTTTGAAGAGACCGTTACTAATGTTTATAATATTAGATCTATTAAATTTAATTAGAGACGATTCAATAATATTTCTTAACAACATTGATTTTTCATAGGTAATAAATTTAGCTCCTGTCCAATCAATATGATGATTTTCATTTTTTATATGCAAGAATAAGGCACTACTGTTTTCCTGTCTACTTACGTTATATTGGTGTTGTTTTACACGTGTTTTTAATGATTTACCAGTTTGACCAATATAAATTTTATGGCAATTTTTGCACGGAATTTTATAAATACCAGCGGACTCCAATTCGCTTGGAGAGTTTTTTATTAACATATTACCCACGTTATTACGATTAGAAAACACTATATTAAAATCAAGTTGTTTGGCTAATCTTGGAAGGGGGTCCAATGATTCGTGGTATGGCAAAACTATAGAATTTGATAATAAAAGGGGCTCTTTTGAAGTATTAGAGAAAGTTTTTTTAGCACCCTTCAAAGCTAAATCGATATGAGAAGAGGGGTATTTTAATGAAAGGGCAATTGACCTAATGTTATTAATCTCTTCATTAAGAAATTCTGGAGAGGAAACTTTTAAGGCTCTCAAAAACATATTTCTAAAAACAGAAATTTTAACATTTTTTGGATGCGATGAATAAAAATGAACGTATGCAAGTACATTCGTAGGTTTTCTATATACACTAAAGCGTAACTCATTAGGTAACCTATGGATCAGGACATCTAAGAAGGGCAAATTACCACTTATTTCTTCTTCCATTGTGAATTTGATTGTCGGCACTAATGAATTCAAGTTTGTTAGGAAATCAACTTTATTTAAAGAATTGGGACAAATGCAAAGAATATCGTCAACATATCTATACCATTTAACATTTTTGATTGTTGTTTAACGTGTTGATTATGAAACCTTGTTATATATAGCAGATCCAATAATATATTGAACGTTTGATAGAAAAGGTGCACTCTCTAATCGGGATTCAGTCAATTTTTTATCCTAGAATATTGACTGAATCCCGATTAGAGAGTGCACCTTATATATATATATATCAATGATCAATGTTGTGGTTTGATTATTGATTGTTATATCACGTGTTTATGTGAAATCATTATATATATATATATATATATATATATATATATATATATATATATATATATATAAAATGAACGATCCTAATGGGTGTATGCATCTAACAGATTAGATTTTTATCTTTTTTTAATTTCTTAATTTAATGAAGTGTGTTGATTAAAATTGATTATTTCATCAAATTTGGGAAATGGGTGGTAGAAGTTTGACAGATAAGGGTCTACCGTCACTCTAACCAACTGTGTTACGTTTCACTTCAGTTGATGGTTAGACCTAAGTAGTCAGCCCTTTTGAAAGCCCTTCGTGACTGTCAACTGGTCCAACACCTTGTTTACTTCATCCTACCTTTTTATTACTTTTTTTTCGGTAAAATATAAAACTTGTTTGAAAGAATTACTATATCGTCATGTACTATTTCCGCGTATGTCGTACCTCCTTAATACACTCTAATTTGTATAATATTTGTACATTAATCAATATTATTAAAAAAAAATTGAGTGGTTATTTTTTTTATTTTAAAGTAACTAATAGGATTTTTAAATAACTTCTGGGAAAAAATTAGTCTTCTTAATATTTCAAATTTAACATTCACAATACGCAGGGGACATGAATACCTTCGTTTAAAGCACAGTAAGGTTTCGGTTGTGATACTGAATACAGATCTTATGTGTAATTTGTAATATATTAAGTGCTATTGCGAGCAGATAAATGTACGAATACAGCAATACTGTATAAAGTTTCTCTAAGAATGAATAGAAAAGTCTTGGATTTAATTAAATTTTAACTGTATAGTTGAATAATGATAACTAAACTTCTCTAAACACTTAAAGTTGTACTTTTCAAATTTGTGGAGATTTTCAAAAATTACAAAATTTAATTTTCGAACAGTCTGTTTAGAGAATATTCTTTGATGAAACAGTGTTCATATTAGGATTATTTGTGTGACAGTTTGTCAAAGTTATTTCATGAATAAAAATTGTAGCAATCAAAAATCTGTTAAGGTTATGAAGAGGTTATCTCTGATAAATTAGATATAATTTATCAGAGATAACCTCTGATAGTATAACCGTTTCAAAAGTATGCTTTCTTTTGTGAAACATATGTGCAAGGTTTATGTTGGTAAAGACTATGGTGTTCTATTGATGAGGGAGAGATAAACATGTTTTTGTAACAGCAGCATTTTTCTAATTAAGAAGAAAATTCATTTCATTTAATTACACATTTCTCTTAAAATAATGAAAAATTGCAAAATACTTGTTCTTATGTCGAAGTGATTGTTTAATATGGGAAATATTAGAGAGAATACAACACCACTCTACTGCCGCAATGTATCAGTGAGTTGGCTGTGAGTTGAAGCGAAGCCACACTGCTGTAGTGAGACGTAGGTTGTGGCTGAATTGTTGAACTGAAAGGGTCCACATCAAACATGTTCTTCCTATCTGTTGAAAGCCACCTTGATTATGTAACCACCTTTGCTTTCAACAAGGTCTTCCTCTCCTTTACTAGTCTATCTTGAGTTGAATACAAACACTACTAAAGTCATTTTAAAATATGAGAATAAATTAAAGCCATAGTTCCTTTCATTAACATCAGCGCGTAAAGGATATATTCAAAGTTTAAATAGACTAATTATAATACGCTATTAAAAAACATTCCACATGATTTTTATATTTAAAAGTAAGTTTTTTGTTGTTTCTCATTTTTTTCTCCATAATAGAAGATGTTTGTATATTATATTTATATATATATATATAATATATTTTTTATATATATATTATATATATATATTATATATATATATATATTGTGGTATATATATATATATATATATATATATATATCTTCCATAAGAGGAATATGGGTTTCCTGCCGTTGTGTTTCCGGCATGCTTGGTCGATTCTCTTTTCTCCTGAAGACGGATAATCCAAAAATTTGAGTTTGTAAGTGTGTCTCTTTCTCTGTGTGTTGCTTTTCTTCGTTTTTGAGCTGATTTGCATCCAGTTTGGATCGTTTTTTTCGATTTTTGAGTGATATATATATATATAATGATGAAACCACAATATGAAATTGGAAAACAAGACCAAGATCTTTTAACCGTAATGAGCAGTCTCTGTCAGAATGAAAAACCCAAAAGATATACATATACATATATATATATATCTATATCTGATTGGATATTTCCTCCAAACCTTTTTTCTTTTCCTCTTCGATTCCTTAACGTTTCCGGCACTAATGAAAGCAATTCACTTAGTGCATATCTTTCATGAAGTCACTTCCACCTATATGACAGATATTGGAGGGCTCACAGTTCTTCGCAAACGAAACTGTTATCATGTGTGTCAGCTTCCAGACTAGGAGGTCCCCCGGTGTGGTCCTAATTAATGCCGAAGTTCTGTCAGTTCTGATATATATATATATATATATATTATATGTATAGGTAAAAGTTTCGACTGTAAAAAAAATCTTTTTTTTCTCTGCACTTGGTCAGTTATTCAGGTTCTGAAACAATGGCAAAGTGAGTTTAATTTTATTAAAGAACTAAACGAGTCCTAAAAAAAAAGCAGATATGTATATAAACCAAGTTTATAACTTACTAATTAGCAGCTATTTAGTGTAGTATGTGTAGCCGTTGAAATAGTTGAATATAAACGTTGTTTATTTTGTACAACGGTGTTACTGTGACTAGGCTGAGTAGGTTGTGTTGACATGATCATAGTTTAAACAGTCATGTTTACTGAGTGTAAAAATCACTTATGATGTTTTACAGTAACGATGGCATTGACCTTATTTAAAATCTTTGTATTCGACTTTTCTTGTTGACAATTTTAAATGTTTATCAGTCTGATATGACTTAGTCAACGAAAAATTTCTTTCTCAGAGTTGTTGTTTATTAATTAGGAAGATGGAGACATTTGTAATTTGCGAAGGCTGATAGTTACAAAGGACATTGAAAGCATATTGGCGGCAAGTGGGCACCTGGTGAGGAGGGTACAGTGGGGGGGGCAGCTCTCATTGTAAATAGGATGGCATCGATCCCAGCCTGACAACCACAATGGGTAGTGTGGCCCTTCGCTTCCACCCTCTCCTCTCCAAAGTCAAACATGTGCCCATTTTAATCCTTAAATTCATTTCACAACATCATACACTAATTTTGTTCCAATAAATCTCCCATTCAAATCTCCAAGCAAATAAACCCGTTTACTTAGTACACACTAAATAAAATGGCTCGTTTACATCATGAATTTTCTTAATTTTACATAGCTGATGACTTTATTGGTTTTTATCTCACTGCCTTATCAGATAAATCAACGATAAGATGCAAAACTTACGACAAATTTATACAGTTCCCTCAAGTCAGGAAAATGTTTAACTGGAAATATCACAAAACTGAAATAATACTTGATGTATTTTGGAAATTAAATTTTGTAGGAAGATAAACCATACATTTACTGTAGCCATGCGGACGATTGTTTTCTAATAGTTAAGACCTTTGAAATGCTTATGGAAATAAAAAGGAAATTTGAAGAGAAGTCGATACTGAAGTTTTCCCATGAGGTAGGTATAAATAACAACATATTTTATTGTTGTAGGACAATTTTTTTATAAGAGAAACCTAAAATAAGGTAATTATATTTCACAAATTTTGAGTTTTCAACATAAATCACTGAGATAATATTGGGTGAGAATGTTTTTATTGAAAGTTTCTCGTCTAAAACTGAATGTATAATCAACTTGATGCAGAGAACTCGCTACAATCTGCTTTCTACTTCTAATTATTTTGAAACCTCCTGACGTTTGATTGCCACATATGAATATACTTATCTCCGGGTACTTATAAGGTTCTTGTCAAGGTTTATACCTTAACAAACAACTTGAAATCATATCAAGGTTGTCAAGTTGAACTATATCTCCAAGAAACCAGTTTCTGTTGATTTCCAATACAGCCAATTATTTTCACAATGTCCTCTTTCAACTACGCCCACACGATTCTGTCTTCTTTTTTTTTTTCTTGCTTAAAGTTTACAATGCAAATGTGTCCTGAACCAGAAGTGTTACATGTTAATTTCTTTTTTTATTACTTTTCCTGGTCCTATAATTTTATTCTTTGTAAGGAAACAAAATGTTAACTGTTTTTATCATTTTGACTTTATCAAAGCTGACAACACATTAAATTAAAGTACAGAAATATTTCTATGCCAACATATACTGGAAAAGTGATACTCATTAATATAAAAAAAACTATCCAAAACAGCATTATTACAATTGGAAAAGAAACTTAGATATTTCTACACGTAAGCGTTTTTTTTTTAATTCTTGTTGACATTTATTTATTTGCAAGATTGTTTCTGTTCAAAGAAGAAATTTTTAATTCTAAGTATGAAGTTTTGAAGGAAAGGTGATACAATACTAGAGACATTTGTAGTATCACTTGTTCTACAACGGCTTAATAGAGGTTCTAATCTATTAAAGGAACTTATTTCATTTCAATTTATAACTACGATGTATACTTGCTAGTACGTTTCTGTATGTTTGTGTTAGAGTAAGTTAATCAGTAATAAGGGTTATACTGAGATCACTTATTTCTATTAACAGAAATTAAATTCAAACGCAATTATATAGAGTTTGAAATTAAAAATTGAGTTAATAATTTTGAATCCGATCATTTCTTTATATTTAGCCGAACTTATCAACATTATAATTGCATGCAACAATATTTGAATATATTGCTTGAAACAATTAGTTAGTTGCAATTTAAGAAGTTTGAACTAAACAAGAACTGCGTAAAAACGTACTCGAGGTTTCTTTAGCTGACTTCTTTTTTCATGCATTTCGTCTTTACCACAGAGGTTAGTATTATTAATATTAAACAAATAATATACCGTCTTATCTCGTACACTGCTGCCGCAGCTCTCGGACCCAGTTCTTGTTGAAGATGGGTGACACCCGAAACCGGTCCGAGAGCTACGGCAGCAGTGTACGAGGTAAGACGGTATATTATTTGATTAATATAATATAATGTAATTTAATATAATGACTTCTTTTTACTGAGTAGTATAAAGTTTTGAATTGATACATACCAGTGCAATAAATTGAAACTTAACATTGTCATTTCAAGATTTTTCGTTCTAATACCTAAATGTAGAGTCAAATAGTGTTTTAACTGATTAACATACAAAGTTACTGCTGGAAGAATGCTTGAGTTGTATTCTTCTCATGCTATGAAGAATAAACTGAGCTGTGATCAAAATTTTGAGAAACAGTAATTAAAATTAGAAGTACTGTTTTCTGGAGAAAAATAAGAAAGCGTTAATAATGACATAACAAAAGTATAGCTGTTCAGGTAATTTAATTGAGCCATACTGGTATAAATATGCTATAACAAGTTATATCAAATAGAAAAAATAATGATTTGCAAACACAAGATAAAAGCATTTTTTGATTTCTATTTGTTGAAGGTTTATCACTAGCAATTAAAAATGTCTTCAAACGAGAAATATCTAAAGCGCTGAAGTAACTTTTTTGCCTTTTGATTTTAAATTAAAACGTAAAAGAGAAAATATTGCTTTAATGTTTCTAGAAGAGTGCTTTTAATAAATTACTAATTAATCTTATGTGATCCATATGGTATAAATACTATAGAAATGTGTATTAAGGAAAACCAAAACTTTAATTCAAAATTTTAATTAAAAAAAAACATTGTTCAAAAAACCATCTGTACCAGAATGATAGTCTATATGGAGTGATAAGAATCCACTGAGTGAATATTACGCCACGGAATAAGCAACACAGTGTTCATAAAGCTATAATATTGATTTAATTGAAGCAAAAATTCAGTTTAGGAAGAAAATGATAAAAAAAAGTTTAAAATGCTGTATGTTGAAATAGATCAGTCATCTGTTAATTATAGAAATATTTTAATTTAATTTAAAGAAAATGTATATACGTGTTTGTATTAATTAGGTTTTGGTTGTCTGCATCTCTTAGTGAAATTTGATATTTTCTAGTAAACCCTAGCATTTTGGTCGCTATTGTTCTTCCAGTATAGCTTTTATGTTTATATCAGTTGTGTTATTGTTTCAATCTAACACAATTTGGTGGTAATGAAGGTAACGCGTTATTATTAGGTATTGTTGTTTATTTTATACGTCTAATGTGATTGTCATTTTTTTTCAATCTCATAATTTTCTATAGAGTTCAGAATATTACCTTTTTTAGAATTTTGTATATTGTAACTCTTCAACTTTTGATATTTGTATAATTGTTATACATAGTTATAATTTCGTATATTTAATTTGTATTGTAGATTAAACTAAATGAAATTATTGAAACATGTTATAATTTCAATCAAGAACATAATTATACTTGTACTTCATATTGGTATACAATGTTTAAAAAATTTACTTAGCTTGTAATTGATATATAAATACCTAATAGTTAATGTAGATTTTTATGTTTTCTGAGTATATATATAAATAAGTTTTCCTTTTTGTCGTCTCCTAATTTATATTTAAGGAGGATAAAATGGTTTAAAAGATAACTGGAGAGTAGTTAATGACGCTAGTAATATGCAAATCTGGAAGATGAAACCTGTCTTGAATTGACGAGGCCGGGCTCTCAGACGTAGGGTCATTCCCCTTATTAGGTTACATGTCGACCACTGGATTCCTGTCCTGTTTTTCTGTGATTTCATGTGCGGCTAGTCAGGAGTGATTACACGATGAATGTCCCGACGTCTCTTACGGATGAATAGAGATTGCTGCCTTCTAATATCCTGTAACCTGATTCGTGTCATTTCAAATTTAAAATTGGATTTAAATTAAGAATACTTGTCTGAATCGCATTATAAACCCACTAAATAAATTGAACCATCATTAAAATAACCTATGTGAGGTTGATAGCTAATTAAAGTGAAGTACTTTATTTTGAATAAAGAAAGATAAAGAGGAATGAAAGGGAATTTAGGAACTGTGATCCGAAATAAAAAAAAATATCACGGAAAAATCTAAACTATGATAATTTATAAAAATGTTCATTGCAAGTCAGGGTCGAAAACCCTTGGATGGATCAAAAGCTCTTCCAAAAATGAGATAACTATTTAAAAAATAACAACCAGAATCAACTAAGAAATTTTTCTCAGTTGATTAATTGATTCTCCTGCCAGACACTATAATCCAACTAACCATGTTCTGTATACACACTGACGATACTGTATGCACATTTCAAAGTACTCCTTCAATAATGCGAAACTCATCTGTACTGACAATCCAATCAAAGAGGCACCTTTATTCGTGGATGATCCGTTGAGACAGATGTATAGTGTATCGTCACTATGTTGGAGCCGTTTGATTTTATTAGATGTAATTGAACTTGATATTTGTGGATAAAAAGATCCTATATCTAGGTTGTCTGTGAGGTGAAATGGGCATTGTCTATGGTGAAAACAGGTTTCTGTTTTTGGAAGATGTTTTCAAGCTGATGAGAATTCACAATTCAGTTTTCAAGATGACAGTTGATCACATAAATAATTTTTAGATAATTTAGTTTATTTTTTATTTTTTTGGTTGGAAGGTGTTTTTAAATTTGTTGATTCCTA
The DNA here is from genome assembly GCA_026182355.1 of Hermatobates lingyangjiaoensis. Taxonomy (NCBI): domain Eukaryota; kingdom Metazoa; phylum Arthropoda; class Insecta; order Hemiptera; family Hermatobatidae; genus Hermatobates; species Hermatobates lingyangjiaoensis. The sequence continues at coordinate 3,059,168 of JAPFBL010000023.1, forward strand.
CAATTTTGTTTTGTATTACTGTAATAGAATATAAAAATATTATTTTGTGCGTATATTTTTATTAATGTAATAATTAGAATCTTTGAGGTTTCCGACAAATGAAAGATATTTGTCAGAAAAAACTCGATGTCTTAGAATGACTGAGGAGTTTAAAAGATGGAAAGCCAAGAGGCAGTCACCCACAATTTGTCTTCGAGGCTGGTCTAGTCATTTGCTTCTTCTTTCCAACAAAGTACACCAGCAAGACTGGACTAAGATTAACGTGAAAAACAAACATCATTAAACATCAAGCATCCTGAAAAACTTGCAGTTGATTTCAGAAAAATGTTGTAATGAATGTTACCATCCTGCTATTCACCTTGAATATTAATATAAAACGACTATAGAATCATTATTACAATATTAACATTAATAATATCATCGAAATTTTGTTTATTTATTTTTGTTTTGTATAAATAGTAAAACATTTATGCACTTTATACCTAAATAATATAGTAAATTCTATATTTTTCCATTTTATTTTCATTGAAACACAAAAAAAATTAATTTTCATTTCAGTATCAAGGACATCGTTTACTACATTTGTATTCCGTTTTATTGCACCCGCAGCTCCTCTTTCACATTCCCTCTATCTTACTCTCTCCTTTTAGCTCTCGGTTCTCTCTCTCTCTCTCTCTCTCTCTCTCTCCTCTATCAATCTATCTATTTACTTATTTGATAACTATGTATCATATAGTCTTTCACCCTATATCTTAATTTCTCCCCTTCGCTCTTCTACCCCCCTCACTCTCAGGTTTTAATAAAATATTTTAAAAGCCGATTAGTTTAGAAAAATTCTGAGAACAGCTAGTTGATTAGACACTTTATTTTATATTTCTTCTATATTTTTTTCTGAAAAGAGAGTGAGTGAAAGAGAGATACCGAACACTTTGTAGACGAAACGTCAAGTAAAACCCGTATACGTACCATTACTTACGTCTACAGCGTCTTGGTAACTTTCTCTCTCTCTTTCTCTTCTATCTTTCCTCCTGAAGACGGATTTCCAAAAAAATTTCAGTTTGTAAGTGAGTTTCTTTACTCTGTAAGTTACTCTTCTTCAATTTTGAACTCATATTGTGTTCAGGTTGATACGTCTTTCCAATTTTATAATATGTATACCTATAAAAAGATTTAACATTAAACACGTGAAATAACAATCAATTATCAAAGCACAATATGAAATGGGAAACAAAGACTATGATCTTTCAACTGCAACAAGAGGTCCTCCTCAGAGTCCCATCTGTTAGGTTTTTAACTCTGACGAAGGCCGCTTGTTACGGTTGAAAGATCTTAGCTTCGTTTTCCATGCATATTGTGGTTTGATCATTGATTTATATATACCTATATACCTGATAAACGAAATGTGGTCCGGCAGGACAGACTACATTTAAGATAAACTGGGGCACATACAAAGAAACATAACAAAGACTCACTTTTCAATATTTCGACCGTTACTGCGGTTGTCCTCAGCAGAAGTGAATTGACGGAGGGACGACAGCCAATATAATGTTTCTTTCTATCTGTCACAGTTTATTTTAAGTATACATATATATATATATTAAGTATACATATATATATATATTAGTAATAATTGCTCATTTTTTAATTCGCACCAATTATAGTCATGATAAAGTTACATTAGCAGGTTAATAGTGCGTACAGCAATTTATTATATTCCTAATTCATGCGTATAACAATTAGTTCATACATACCTCATTTATTACTATGAGTATTACATTACTTATTATTCGATACTTAATCTTTAAGATTAGGACATTATGATTCACGGAGCTTAGATTCCACAATGTAGAAACGACAAAACACCTACATCAGTATTTTCATTCTCTTTGCATAAGTAATAAATTTTAAGATTAAGATAATTAAGCTTATAAATAATAGTGAAAATGAAATAAGTGTCTTAATGTGTCTGGTACCCACATTACAGAGTTTATTAACTCTGTCAAACTGTTTGTATAATAAGGTGTATGAATATCCCCACTTTTCTCATATTTTCGTATATTATATAACCTTGACCTTAAATGTTAAGTTGATATATTTTCAAACATTATGTATTGCTGTAATTCTTAATATAACTATGCGAGCCAGATTAGCTCAGTGGTTAACATACTTGCTTCTGAACTAATTGGACCGGGGTTCGATCCCCACCTGGCCCTCGATTTATTCATGTGGGAGGTGAATAAATCTGAGTGCGTCATCCCTCGGAGAAGGTCACGAGCTTGTACGATATCAGGTAGTCGTTAAAGATCCCTACTTTAAACACACTTGACTTAGGCACAATTTAGGACTCCCACTGTAGAATCAATCTTCATTGTGTGGTATCACAAAGGGCCAATGCTCGGCCTACGTGTGTTCTCTTGTGGGGCTGCCACTGCAACCTAACCTAATCTAGTTTAGCTATAGAGTTATCATTTTTATATGTTTATTTTTATGTTTTAATCTTATATTTATATTTTATAATGATTTTTCCGTCTTTCCTTTTATTTTTGTCATTGTTTGTATATTATGTTATTCATTATGTTCATATTATTTCAATTTTCATTTTTGTGTAAAAGTAATTTAAACAGGAATTTTTGTACGTGTCAATATTAATTAAATACATGAAATTTTGAATTCCATTTGCCTTTACTATTTGCTTTCCTGGGCAAAGCAGATGTAGATGTTTAGGAAGTATAACTAAAGGCTGATAGTTACTAATATATTAGTTTGTTCAAGAATTTAAGTCTCATTCATTAACCCTTATAGTATGGACTTTCACTAATTAAACAGTTTGCGACTAAAAGGAAATCATTCAACCTCTATTTATCTTTATATCGATCTCAACCTTATTTCTTACCCAGTGACATTCTCGCTTTTAGTCTATCTGTCCTCTCTCTCACTCTATCCTCTTTCTCACTCTCTCTCACTCTATCTATCCTCTCTCTCACTCTATCTCTGCTCTCCTCACCTATCTCTCCTCTCTCTCACTTTATCCTCTTTCTCACATTCTCTCACTCCATCTATCCTCTCTCTCACTCTATCTCTGCTCTCCTCACCTATCTCTCCTCTCTCTCACTTTATCCTCTTTCTCACATTCTCTCACTCCATCTCTCCTCTCTCTCACTCTATCCTCTTTCTCACTCTCTCTCACTCTATCTATCCTCTCTCTCACTCTATCTCTGCTCTCCTCTCTCTCACTTTATCCTCTTTCTCACATTCTCTCACTCCATCTATCCTCTCTCTCACTCTATCCTCTTTCTCACTCTCTTTCACTCTATCTATCCTCTCTCTCACTATATCTCTCCTCTCCCTCACCCTATCTCTCCTCTTCTCACTTTATCCTCTTTCTCCCATTCTCTCACTCCATCTATCCTCTCTCTCACTCTATCTCTGCTCTCCCTCAGCCTATCTCTCCTCTCTCTCACTTTATCCTCTTTCTCACATTCTCTCACTCCATCTATCCTCTCTCTCACTCTCTCACTCTATCTATCCTCTCTCTCACTATATCTCTCCTCTCCCTCACCCTATCTCTCCTCTCTCTCACTTTATCCTCTTTCTTCTCACTCCACCTTCTCTCACTCTCTACTCTCTCATCCTCTCTCTCACTCTATCTCTGCTCTCCCTCACCCTATCTCTCCTCTCCCTCACCCTATCTCTCCTCTCTCTCACTTTATCCTCTTTCTCACATTCTCTCACTCCATCTATCCTCTCTCTCACTCTATCCTCTCTCTCACTCTATCTCTGCTCTCCCTCACCCTATCTCTCCTCTCCCTCACCCTATCTCTCCTCTCTCTCACTTTATCCTCTTTCTCACATTCTCTCACTCCATCTATCCTCTCTCTCACTCTCTCACTCTATCTATCCTCTCTCTCACTATATCTCTCCTCTCCCTCACCCTATCTCTCCTCTCCCTCACCCTATCTCTCCTCTCTCTCACTTTATCCTCTTTCTCACATTCTCTCACTCCATCTATCCTCTCTCTCACTCTATCTCTGCTCTCCCTCACCCTATCTCGCCTCTCTCTAACTTTATCCTCTTTCTCACATTCTCTCACTCCATCTATCCTCTCTCTCACTCCCTCTCACTCTATCTCTCTTTCTCACTCTCTCTCACTATATCTCTCCTCTGTCTCTCACTCTATCTTTCTTTCTCACTCTTTCTATCTCTCTCTCACTCTCCCTCTCTCACTATTTATCTACCTCTATATCTCTGTCTAAAAAGCGTAAAAGAAGGAGACAGAGTTCCATCAAAAATGCTGTTATAAATAAAAGTCAATCTAAATTTGAATGCTACAACAGTGATATTTGTGGGACGTTTTATATTCTAGCCCGCACGTCATTGACTTTCTTGTGAAGCACTATTATTAATGGGATTGTGGCCACCCTACCCTTCACCCCCTACCCTGCCGACAAATACTTCATGATAACGTTTCCAAGTTTTTCCATTACGATCCCATTGTTTTATCCTCCTCTGGGTTCGGTTTACCAACTTTTGAGATTACTTTTAAAATGTCTTTTTTGCGAATTGATATTAGGTCACGCTTCTCAAATTCTACATTCAGTTTAAATTTCAAAAGCAATATAAAAACTTGTTGCAAGTCGAGAATGTTTTCTACAAAAAAAAAAAAAAAGAAAAATGAAACAAATTTAAATTAACTGTATTGTACTCTTTGTTAAAGTTTTAACATTTAACAAATTTAAGTTATTCATTATCAATAAGTGCATTAAATATCGTTTTAGGTAATTAAATAATTATTTAATGGATTCAAAGTAACCAATAGCTGAAATAATCTCGGAGTGATCAATGCTCTAGATGATATATTAACCTTTGTATTTTGGTTTTAACTTATGACCTTCGCACAGCTAAGTGTACGTATATCATCTCCTTTACTCTCCCTCTCTCACTCCCTCGCTCTCTCTTTCTCTCTCTCTTTCTCTCTCCCTCGCTCTCTCTCTCTCTCTCTCTCTCTCTCTCTCTTCTCTCTGCCTTTTGAGCTTTGATTGTGTGTGTGAAATGACGAGGCATGCTTTTAAGCAAAGGACATCCTTGTCTCCTTGGATCTAAGAAATTATTAGTATACAGACAGTAATGCCACTAGATTCTAGTATAATATATATCCATATAGATATATTAGTGGTTTTAGCGAAAAGTCCTCTTTACCAGTTCTTTTGATGGTCTCCATTCTTTTAATGCTACAGTTAACTATTCATTATTGGATGCGTAGTACCAACAATCTTTAATAAGTCATTTTCAAGTTAATGGAATAATCAAGCTTTACGTAGGTCAGTTTTTATACTGTAAAATGTACTGACCAAACTTCTTTGCGCTAAAAATGTCTTTCACCGTTGGTTCTTTAAAGCAGTGTTTCTGAACTTGAGATGTTAAATCAATAATTATACCTCTTATTAAATTGAAAAATATTAAATCATATCTAATGATAAAAAACAGAAATGTGTAAAAATTTTAAAAAATGTGTTTGGAATCATTTCATTTTTATACAGTACAATATGAAATAGTTTATAAAACACAGTTTTCATGAACTCATTTTTGCTAAGAACCAGTAACTTCTAATATCTCCCTTACCAACTTTTACGCAATCATTAGGCTTTATTACTACTTGAGGACTTAATTGTCCAACCCCCCCCCCCCCCCCCCAATACGAGCTTAACCTGTTGCTCACAGATTCTGAACTCAAATATAAGGTGCGAGCACGAGTATTCATTCTTGCTCATTCACTACTAGAAATATTTATACCTAGTGGTAGAGAGTGGTGTGCTCTAGCCAGCCTTCTGCTGAATATGGAAAGTGATATATTTCAGGGTAATACTTTGGACTGTAGCAGGAAAAAATTATGGCAAACTGGAAAATGTTACCATAATCTCAATCTAACTTGGATTTTAGTCAATTTTACCTCTACTACTTCTTATGCACTTATGTATTCCTCAGCCATAACTGACCTCATGAATGGTTTTGTTTCATGATACACCAAACCTTTCTACTATCCAGTCGAAGAACTCTTCTGAATTCTGTATACTGTATGACTTAGTGAACTTTAGCCAAAAGAACTCCTTATTAAGAATGTTACTTCTATTGGCCAGAGGCACAGTGTGGATGTAGTGGAGAGACACGTGTCCACCATCGTAAGTAGCTCCCTGAGTCCATCGTCGTCAATTGACAGCTACTACAGAATACTAACTTTATTTCAATGAGTGACTCACATTCATTCACGAGTCTCGTCAAAGAGAAGCCTACTAATTACTAGTCGGCCTCACAGCTGCCATTGACTCCCAATTGAAGAGAAAAAAATGGAAAATATGCTCAGCACTCTCGTGCGAATACAACCTCGGGTAGGTTTTAACAGATTATCCGAGGCAACAGAAAACCTGTAAAAACTAAGCTGAATCTACCTATAAACATGAGATTACATCTTTATAATCCTATATTATTATATTATAATCATAATATTAATAAATTGAAAAATATTAAATCATATCAAATGATAAAAAACAGAAATGTGTAAAAATTTTAAGAAATGTGTTTGGAATCATTTCATTTTTATACAGTACAATATGAAATAATTTATAAAACACAGTTTTCATGAACTCATTTATGCTAAGAACCAACAACTTCTAATATCTCCCTTACCAACTTTTATGCAATCATTAGGCTTTATTACTACTTGAGGACTTAATTAGTAATTAAGTAGTTAGCCCAAATATGGGCTAAGTATTTGGTTTTCTATTCTATTTTTAAAAAAATCCCATAAAAAAGTCAGCGGTGTATAAAACAATTCAGAAAATAGAGTATTCTTTATGATAATAAGAAACCTTTTAGTATCTAAGTAATCAGTATTTCATTTCTTATAGATTTTTGTTTCATTCTACCTCTTTCGTTATTTTGTAGCTATTGCTATATCAATTTCATCCAGAAAACAGTAACAAGTTGATTTGTTGTCTAATCAAATAGTCTCTATTTATATTAAAAAGTAAAATAACCGGTTCAATAATAAATTGCTTTTAAACTCTGCATTATTTGATATGTTTTAAAATGAAAATTTAATTAATTCTGAAATTTTTTTCAGAACTGGTGAAATGAATAATTTAATTAATTCTGTTTTTTTTTTCAGAACTGGTTTCAAGGGAAGAAATCACAACAAACAGAAGGTGAGTGGTTTATATTTCTTTAAATATTCGTTATATATAAATTTGTTATTATAAATTCTAAAGACATATGTCCCCTGATGTAGAAACAGAGAAGAATAAATAGTTACTTCTTTTATTTTATCTCTGAATAATAACTAATATTTTATTAATTGAATTGAAATAATAATGCAGCTTCTTAAGTAATAGCGTAGAGTAATGAAAAACAATTGTTTTAAGTAGAAATGATAATTTGAGGTCTCAGTGGAAATTATCAGAGATATGATTCAGCCAACTGGTATAGATTCTAATGACTGTATCAGGTCCGGGTCTTTTCTTCGCCATGTCAGGTCGTCGTTGTTTTTAGTGTTTTTCGATTAGATAGAAGGTAGATAAGCATTAGAAGATAGCAATTTTTATATTAACGCAGATTAATGGGATATTTTTTTCTGTCTGAATAGAGATGTGGTGGGCCTTTGCCAATTCGGAATGCGAGTAGAGGTTGATTTGGTTACCACTATTCTAAAAAGATGAAAGGTGTTTTTTTTTTGTAACTCCTCTCAGGTCTATATGATGTGGTACTCTAGCAGAATTTGTAGGATTGACATAGCTCGTTGTAATCATGTACAATGTCAAGTGCTTATCACAAGCCTTTACTTGACTTGATCTTTTTCAATCTCAAGTCCCCATCCCCAAAATTTACTTGACCTTACAGTCTACAATGTTAAGCCTTCATTCCAAGCCCTTAACTGATTTGATCCTGTGCAATGACAAGTTCTCATTCAAAACCTTTACTTAACCTGATCCTGCGAAATTTCTCGTACTCATCCCAAACCTTTACTGGATCTGATATTATGCAATGTCAAGTCATCATCCTAAATCTTGAACCAACCTCATTCTGTGCAATATCAGGTGTTTATCTCAAACTTTTAATTGACCTGATACTGTACTATGTTAAGTCCTCATCCCGAGTCTTTACTTAATATCTCATCTTGCACTATTTCATCTGTTCATACCAAACATTTACTTTAATGGATCCTGTATGACGGCAAGTGCTATCTATAATTTCTCAATATCTGTTCCGTGAATTTTACGATTCCAAATACTTATTCTATGTCTCCATAACGAAAATAATTTGTTCCCAAATTTCATGGTGAAATTTGTTTAACCTTTACGATGTCAGATACTCTTCTTGAGTCTAAAGGATATCAATTACTCTTTCCAAGGCTTTAGCACCATATAATTCATGACAGTCCTTTACGATGTCAGATACTCTTCTTAAGTCTACAGGATATCAATTAATCTTTCCAAGACTTTACGACGCTATAACTCATGACAGTCCTTTACGATGTTAGTTTCTCGTCACGAGTCTACACGATGCCTGATACTCGCAGGTGACTCTTATTATAACAAGCTTTATTAAAGAATACTTTACTTTGGTAATTTAGAATCAAATCAGTGATATTGGTATCAGGCTTTGCCTATTCTTTGTGGAATTAACACTTCTTCTGTCCTTATCTTGTCAATTAATTGAAATTCATCATCTGTCAAAAAAAGTTGGTTCTTTTAAAGCTGTAAAGTATATGACACGAAAGTTAATAATTTAGTTCATATTCCTATTGAAACAAATGCATAAAATTTCAAATTGTTTCCGTTGCATGTTCATTATATTGAGTGTCTTTTATCAACTTTTCAATCTATTTCAGAGATGACTTTATCACTAAAGTCAATTTAGGCATAGAAATGTCAGATATGAATATTGGAATTCTAAATCTAGTTATATGCCATATTTTGTACTTGTTGATATATATTTTGTTCATGTGAATCAAACTTGACCAATATTGTTTCGATTGAAATCACCTTTGCGAATTGGTAGTAGATTTGATAACCAAGCATCTCAATTAACAGACACGAAATGGATTACTTTTCAAACTCATTCAGACATCAAATCCTGCAATCAGCCTATTGAAAATATCTTTTCAAATTCATACTATTCGTTTGAAACATGACAACTAAACCAAGTAACATGAGGTTAAATTGTCATTGGTTTTTAGATATTCTTCTTAAATTGTGATATTCACTACTTTTTTTTCTTTGTCGGATGAATGAAGGCACTTTTATAGTAAACAGTTTGTGTCTATAAAATAATTAATCTATTTGCTTATAAAACTGTTATAAAACCCGCGTTTATATATTTTCACATTGCACACATGCTCTAAATTAAATAAAATTTTTGAAAACTTTGTGGCAATCGAACCAACGCAGTTGTCTTTGGAGGAGGTCCAACGCGCTGTCCGTTTGGGTAACGGAGACCTTTGTAAAATAAGCTTCCAAAACCTAATATAAATAACGTCAATGCATTAAATAATAATCTTTCGACCTACATTATAATGATTTAATTGTAATTAATTTAGAAAGAGAAAGTCTAATGAATAGTCTACGGTAATATGAAATAATTATTTAATATATCAACAAATGATATTCATTATACTTAACACAAGTTTTATACATTATAATATTAATATAAGTACAATAATAACAGCACAAAATTATGTCCGTAATCAAAAGATACTGTCGTAATGCCTATATTTTCTTCTTTTGATATATCTATTTTAATAAAAATATTCCAGTAAGGGCCCCCATGCAATGAAAGGTACTGAAAAGGTCTTAAATGTTCTTGACATTAAGTTTTATTAAGAAATTAAAAGTTCTTAATAAAACTAATTGTGCCTAAATTAAGGAATTCAGGACTAATTGCATTGGAATTGTATCATCTCAGGAATTGACAACTTCTTCCAGTTGTCAACAGAGAAACTGATGTTAATATCTATAATACTTGAATCAGTCTTAGTTTAGTTAGTTTGCAGTGACAGTTCCACACGGGAACACACGTAGGCCGAGCATTGGCCCTTTGTGATACCACACAATGAAGATTGATTCTACAGTGGGAGTCCTAAATTTTGCTTAACTCAAATGTATTTAGAGTAGGGATCTTTAACGAGTACCTGACATCGTACAGGCTCGGGACTGACGGTTTAACGTCCTTCTCTGAGGGACGACGCGCTCAGATTTATTCACCTCCCGCGTGAATAAATCGAGGGCCAGGTGAGGATCGAACCCCGGTCCTATCAGTTCAGAGGCGAGCATGTAACCAGTGAGCTAGCCTGGCCCCCATTGAATCAGTCTTATTTATGGCACAAATTTACTAAATTCATTTAGCTAACAATATGAGAGTTCAAGAAGAAAATGAGAAATAGTCCAAATTTCTGATAATTATTGGTGAAGAGAGAGTTGAAAGGATGAAAATAAAGAGAGTATTACTGCCTGAAGACATGTTTATCCGTGCACATATTCTGATTAGTGTATTCAATACACTTACTCTTAATTTGCCAACGCACAAATACTGTTCACAGAAAATTCTAGATAAATTCCATTTAACGAAACAAACAGTGAAATTAACATAGGTTCATTGAATAATTTCCAAGAGAAATTAAACAATATCTGCAATACAACTCGGTTTGTGTAGGAACAACATCCACACATTAATTTCTTGACTCACTAGAGTTGTCTGGATTGCTCCAACATAAGTTTGAACTAAACAAAAGTATCTCCTGTCTTGTGTGTGCATGAGAGACATTGATCCACCGCGCTTATGTAATGAAATAAGACTAATAAGTGAGGAGCTTTATAATAATGTTATGTTTTAAAATTATCGCATCATGGTGTCAAGGGGAAATAGTTTTAAGTGTAAAATTGAAAATGGTTTTGTCTGATGAGAACAACACTCCTTTTTTAAGGGTTCAATTTCAGTTAGCATTTGCCATGACTACTCATAAGTCAATGAGCAAACAGCATGTTGCTATCAGTAAGGCCATATGAAGGCTATCAGTAATTTACATATGAATTTTAATATGTAAAATTCATATTAAACAAAAAATATAAGTAAAAAGACTGTCATAAAAATATGTTCATTTCCCTTTTTATTAGAAATGAATTAATATAGTGTTTACCTGCATTTATGTGAACTTGATTGCAGTAACAAGGAACGTGTTGGTTGACCCAACGGGTCACGGGTACTCTAGTTAATAAATATTAAATATTAAATAACAAAATATTAAATAATAAATATTAAATGACAAACATATTTTGTTTTATTTTATTAGAATTGAGAGACTTGACATTATATATTTCTTTTAATGATCTCAAAAAGAATGAATAAAATATTTAATTGAAGTTATAATTCAAATAATATACATTGTACTTTTAAAAATCCGTTCATAGAAGTTTGATAAACAAACCCGTGTTGTTTACTTCACATACATACGAAGAACTCTGAAGATTGATACTGTCACCTTCAACTTTATGAAATTTTCCACTCTAAATGGAAGAACCGAGAAGAGCTGTGAACATAATTTTCAAACCCCACTCATGAAACTCATATCTAAGCAGCAATCTGCGGTATAACCTGTCTGTGATATATACTGTGAAGTGTATCATCTATATATATATATATATATATATATATGAGTTTACATCGGCCAGTGGACGCATTTACGTCTCCGTTCCTTCATTCTTTCTCCTTTTATTTTCTTTCTTTCTACTCTCCTGAAGACGGCAAGACGCCGAAATTATCGAGATTCGTGAGTGTTCGTCCTTTTTCTTGTGTTCTCTAGCTGTAACTTTAATTATATATATATATACACATTTATAGCATCAAATACATATTACCATATGTCTAGTAAGCACACTGTGTCATGTGATATATATAATCATATATGACATTCAAACCCGTCTCTGGAACCAAATATGCTTCATTTCCTTTGCTCTCAGGTTCCAAATACGCAATTTTTTTTTTTTGGTTTGCAAATTTTCGAATCCAGCTCAAAAGATGTAAATTAAATCGACTATCTAGGCTTTGGTTCTACTGCAAATATTTCAGTTCTTCTTTTTACCAAACTCTGGATGCGGATCGAAATATGAAGGACTTACCTGTTCCTGAAAATAATGAAACTTTAGAAAGTTAAGAAGTGAAACAGTCAAAGAAAAAACTTTCTAATTTTATAACTATAGCGCCTTTGAAATCAGTCATTCAGAATATTTTTGAATTGAGGCTACATAATTTAAGAGAAAACAAGTAACCTTACTGACTTAACCTTCAGAAAAGGTGTAAAAATAATATATGATCATATGATAACCTTTAGCAGATTTATCTTAAAAGCTGTCATATTTATTTGTTTCTAATATATGTTTAAAAAAAGAGAATAAAAGGTCTCTACACAAAAAAATGAATAAAAACGATCGATAAAAAAATAAATGAGAAAATTAAAAAAACATGACAAAACAAAACTTTTTTCAAAGTTGGAAGTTTATAGTTGTTTTCTGGTTTTCTCTCGCCATTTTTCCCTTAGTGAGACATTTTTCTACACCGTTAGAACCCATTCTAGCTCAGTTATTGAAAAAGAGGTTTTCGTAATATTTTCTGCAGTTTCATTCTCTACCCTCAATTCAACCATCTGGATGGCTTTTCCCTTTATACCAATAAAAAAAAACTTTACAAAAAAAAAGAGAAATAAATATAACAAGTAAGAATAAATCTCGCTTCATTTTTTTTTTAAATTTGTGTTTATCAAAATTATACAGTTTTAAAAGAGAATTAAATGGCCACCATATATATATAATTGATTAATATACCCATTCATATCCGTCATATATATACCTATTAACCCTCACTCTGACGAAAGCATGTTACCTTAAATCACTCAAAGAGAGAGAGAAAGAAAGAGGCGAGAAATGTGTTTGGATGGGTCGCAAAAAGACAGCACATGGTTTCACTTAAGGCATTAAGTCAAACAGAGTGATAGGTAGAGAAGGAGAGTGATTCTGTTCCCATATAACCTTATACCTTTAACTTAAAAACAGTACTACATTATTTGATATATTGCAGAATAAAAACCTGATAAAATTGGCACTTAGATGTTAAATCGTTAAACAACGCGTTCGGAAAAAAGAGTGCTTTTCTTAAGGATAAATTTAGAATTATAATGATATCTGACAGTTTTTGCTTCAAGGATAACACTCATTAAGCATCTATTTGTGGAGATTGTTTTATTAGCTTTGTACCCTTCAGTGAGTTAATATCAAATAATAACTGATTGCATCAGTTTTCAATTTATGTATTTGTGGCTCAGTAATTCCGATACTTGTTTAGCCCCTTATTACAACTATAGCTTTATTATAACTGTAACACTATCATACCTATGAAACGATGAGAACGGAATGCTTGTCAGTGGTCCAGAGTCACAGTAGCCCAGTGGCTTACATGCTCTCTTCTTGACTGCTAGATCAAGGATTCGATACCCACTCAAACCTGAATTGTTCACGAGGAAGGTGACAAAATCTGAACACGTCGACCCTTATAGAGGTCGTATAGCCGTGTACCGACTCTTTACGATGTCCAGTACCCGCTAAAGACCCATACTCTAAATTCTCTTGATATAGACAAAATTTTGTATACCTGATAAAGAATGTTCATTGTATGGTATTGCAAGGGACCATCTTGATCCAATAGCTGTTCTCTCCTGGGACAGCCCCTCCCACCTAACTCAAGCACATGCCAGCCATATACAACTAAAATCAGTAGAGGATTAAGACAAAACTAAAACTTAAATTGATTACGTTTACGGCTTCTAAAAGGAATCAAAAGTAAACAAACAAAAAGTGAATATGTTGTACTTTTAAATTTTATACTTAATGATAATTTAGGAAGATTGAAATAAAAAAAAATCAGTAAAAATTTTATAATTATTACATTCGTGATCAAATAAGCTTAACAATAAAAAAAAAGTTTATTATTATTGCTGTCCCATAAAACCTATTAAGCATGTATTTAATTTTTTTTTCAGTAAATTTGAATTATTGAATGAATGCCTTTTTTTTTTTCAAAATTAAATTAATTTCATTTTTCTGAGCAATTTGTGGGTTTAGGTTGAAGTAACACCAAGGATAGGATAAAATATATTGATTTAAAATTTCTTCAAGACACGCTTGTATAATTTTTTATAAATATCTATTTTGTGATAATCGTGTTCTTCATAATGCAATATAAAATATGATGAATGATCAAACCACAATAAGAAATGGGTTTTAAGATATAACAAACCACAATAAGAAACTGAGTTTGGGTTTTTGACTCTGACGAAGACCGCTTGTTACGGTTGAAAGATCTTAGTCTTGTTTTCCCATTTCTTATTGTGGTTTGATCATTGATTGTTATTTCACGTGTTTATGTGAAATCTTTTTTTAAAATATGATGTATATTTATATTATAAAAGAGTACAATTTTTATTAGTTGTAATTATTTTTTTGCAGTTGATTTAAAGTTTAAAAGAAGAACAGAAAAGAATTTTATGTAGGTGTAGAAAGATGCATAGGAAGTTTAGGACAGGATTGAGGAGGTTCATACGGTAAACCCACTTGGCATGGTAATGATAATAGCACTGTATAGGTGGGCTGGGCTAGTAGGAAGGTCATTCTAAAACCCATTTGATTAGGCATTGGTGTTGGCGGGAGAGCTGTGGTTTGCATAGGACTCAATCTTGCAAGTAAACAATCCCCCTTTATCAAATATCGATCTCCATAACACAGAGTGCCTCTTTTTTTTCCCACCAATACTCCCTTCAAGTCTCATCACTCTTTCTTACAAACGTGTCATCCCTTTTATAAAACATATTGCCTCAACATTTTTTTTTCTTTTTTCCTATAATGTTAAATTTCCCTTAACTCTTGGTCCACTCATTTTTCTTCACATTCCTTCAAAGTCAAAAATCCGACTTTTGAACAAATTTATTTTTATTAGGCTTCAAAAATTTTAGATTTTCTACTTATTTAGTTGTTTGATCCTCACCAAAATAAATTTTATTTCTGGGTATGACGTTATCTTTAAAATTTTGTATTGTGTTTTTCATAGTCATCTGACTGGCTTCACTTGGCGTCATATTTCTAGATTGATTTGTTTTCCACTAAACAGGACCTACATTAACCACAATAACATGTCATTTACTTTAACCACTTTAAATGGCTGTTTGCGAGTGCAAATACATAAGGTGATTTAAATATTCTAACAACAACGTTATATTAAGAACTTCTAAGGAAGCACTTAAGAAGGTATTTGATCGATCAAATAGTATAGTTTTTAGTTGGTTCATTTGGAAGCTATAGTTCTTAATATTGATATAAATTTTATAAAGCATATGCAAAATGATCTCGCAATAATTTTTTTTTTGTCATAAAAAGAATGATAACTATTAACAAAATGAACATTTCTAAACGTTCGTTGCTTTGGAATAAATGGAGCTTTAAAAATCTCTATTAGCAAAAGAGTCATTGATCTGTAGAAAAAAAAAGATATCAATTGTTATCCTACAATTCTTTCCTAAAAACAAAAAGCGGAACAGTGAAATTGAAAAATATATGAAAAATATCTATACTTGTTTACAATGAAACTGAATAAAAAAAATTTTACGAATAAATTTAGAAATAAGAATAGGGGTGGTAGTGATTAGTGATAAGAAAAACTTGTTATAGTTTAGTATGAAATGTTTAAAAAACGAGTTGTATGATTGTCCCCATAACTATTATTCTAATTTACAGGTAATAATCACTATCAAAACAGTAGGTACTACTTATTAGGACAAACAGCTTATCAAAAGAATTGATAAGGGGTGTGGAGTGGAGTTTCCTGATTAAGAAAATATCCGATAATACCCAATGACTCAATATGGTCTGCGAAAGTATGCAGAAATGTAATATCTCTGGTAACGATTCGACGTAGCATCGTGGTGCCCGCCTACACGAGGTCCACTTTGGACACTCCCAAGTTGTTTGTGGCAAACCTGGGGTGATGAAGGAGTAACATGAAAAAAATCGTCTGCCTGATTTGATTTATAGGTGTTATGGCTGGAAAGCTAAGGTTCACAGCGATCAAAACAGGTAACCATGAGAAAAGGGTTGATCAAGGCTCTTAGATAGGAGACAGACGCGGTTTTAAACAATCTTTTTAAAATAATGAAATCAGAATAACATAAGGCTCTGTAGTATAAAACAATATTGAAATTATTAACAGTCTTTCAAACGAACAGTCCATTAAGTAACATTGCATTGGATTAAGGCGTAAAAAATACTCATTTGAAAATCTATACAATAACCTGTCGTAATTTCTTTTATTTAATTAAACAATAGCAAGATTTCACAATAAACATGTGCAAATAAATCAATGTCCAAACGACAGTCGAGATTTGACCCTGGCAAAGACCGCATGTTACGTTTTAAAGATATGACCCAGTTTTCTGATTTCTTACTGTTGTTTGGATGTTGGGCTAATTGAACAAATTATTGTATACCTTTGCTGATTAAGTTTATATTATTGTAGTTTTTATCTGATTTTTTTGGATCCATGTTAATTTTTTTTCGTTGGAAATGATACATCAAACAGAATTTTGTGGCAATGAAATTTGAATGTGTTTGTTTCTTTTTTCAATATGATCTCTGTAGTGCAGTTAGCCCAAAAATTTTGTGTAGTCGGTTATAAAATTTTGGTTGGGCGACGAATAAATTCTACGTGACTTAAGGATGGGTGTTGGAGACGAATGCATCTGGACTTTGTGCAACAGAAGAGAACTAATGAAGAGTTCATTAACTTTAATGAATAAAATTCAGTTGTATCATTTAGAATTAGATGGATTCGAATAAAAAAAAAACTGATTTTGTTTTAGGGTTATGCTTATTATTTATCCAAAATGTATTTCAAGTTATAAAAATAACTCGCAGTGTTGGAAAACCTTTTGAAATATTGCTTAATGCCGGTAAAGTAACATAATAATTCTAGCAATTTGTATATAACGTTGCCTTACCTTAAATTAGTGACTATTACCTCAATTAATCACACTTACCGCAAACGTTTAATTAAGTTGCCTAAAGATTTTTCCTTGACTACAAGTATTTTGCAGGCCGGTCTAATGTGTGTTTCCCACAAGAAAAGGCCCCGGGATCACGTAATAAAGGCAGAGGCCTAACTGACCGGTAAAAACAATTTTTCGCCTGGCCAGTTCTGTTCGACCAGGATTCTGCCAATTATTTCCCCTTACAGAGTTCCTCCTTGCCTCTCGCTACTGTCCCATAATCCTGTCCTTGTTCTCATACCCTTGCTATAATCTCTTACACTATCTACATCTAGTTGGTTTTTTCGCTTCACACAATCGGTCATAAACATTTTCATCAACAAAAAATCGCTTGACTATCACAATTTTCATCGTGACATATAGTCTTCTATAGACACAACCCACATTTCTATAATGTAATATATCAGCAAATACAGACAGTTTGATATCTATTGCATATGTCTTCATTAATGTTAATTAATTATAAACATAATAGTGCTATACTTAGAAATTTGTATACATGCTGTTAAAGTATAAGTTTCTTGCAATTATTATTATAACATTGTCATTATTATACAGTTAATACATCAAACCAATTAGATAAGACTATTACTGCTATTACGACTAATTTGTTCACACATGCCTTGTAGTTTAACATGATTTTATGACGTTTTTGTGACATAATTCATTATATATATAATATTAGGTTCATATTATACAGTGTAAAAACATCAATGTCAAACCACAATTAGAAATGGGAAACAAGACTAAGTTTCACTAAGCTGTCAATCAACAATAAACTGACAAAATTATTGAAAGTCAGAATATGTTTTCCCATTTCTTAATTGCATGGTTTGATCATTGATTGTTTATTTACATTTTAATGTTGAAAATCTTTTCATATTGTCTAATATATATATATATATATATATAAACAAGCGGTCTTCGCCAGAGTCAAAAACCCAACTGAAACACTAGATGCAGAAAACATCTGGTGAGGGGTTAAGAAGAGTATGAGGGAAGAGTGGTATTTTAAAAGGGTGAAAGCGCAGGAAAGGTCTAATGTCCAAACGGGATGTTTGGGGAAACAAAGGAGTACAGTAAGAAAGAGTAAAAAAGTATTCGCTAGATGTC
This sequence comes from Hermatobates lingyangjiaoensis, assembly GCA_026182355.1. Taxonomy (NCBI): domain Eukaryota; kingdom Metazoa; phylum Arthropoda; class Insecta; order Hemiptera; family Hermatobatidae; genus Hermatobates; species Hermatobates lingyangjiaoensis. Next base: position 3,077,412 of record JAPFBL010000023.1, read on the forward strand.
AGCCCTCTTAGAAGAGCGAATTGCCCCCGTAACGAAAGTATCAAGTTTGAAAAGACCGTTACTAATGTTTATAGTATTTGATCTATTAAATTTAATTAGAGATGATTCAATAATATTTCTTAACAATATTGATTTTTCATAGGCAATAAATTTAGCTCCTGTCCAATCAATTTGATGATTTTCATTTTTTATATGCAAGAATATGGCACTACTTTTTTCCTGTCTACTTACGTTGTATTGGTGTTGTTTTACACGTGTCTTTAATGATTTACCAGTTTGACCAATATAATTTTTATGGCAATTTTTGCACGGAATTTTATTCTATTTATTTCACTTGTTTATGTGAAACCTTTTTAGCACTACATAACAAATGTTGGCTGGGCTGTATCAGGGTTGTCTAACCAAAACTCAACTGTACACTATCAAGGCTACAAGGAAATACATAATTTTAATGTTTTCTACTAGTTATTTGTAAATTTTCGTACTCCATAGATACAACTATATAACCTCTTCAGATAATAATATGAGTTAGTTGAGTCCACTGTTTTTAACTCCTACTCTTTGTGTAAGGTATGATTAATTATCATCATTTTTTTCTGTGCTGTAATCCAATGTTTTTTTAATTACCAATCATTAATTATTTATTTTCTTGTAGCTTTGATAATGAAAATATACATTTTTGAAATGCTGTAAGATAAAGTTGAGTTTTCACCAGACAACCCTGAAAGAGTCCAGTGACATCTTGAATGAGGATTCATTTAAGCAAAATTTGTTAAAATGTTTGACGAGAAACTTACATATGTGATCATTTTAACTTCTATCAAATTTACCTATTTGCAAATATAAGGCACTAATTTCTTCACTTCTAATTACCTTTAGAAAAAACTCTAGTGAAGTCAAGTTTATGTATATGTAATATATAAAATGTATGTGTGTGTTTGTTAATATATGTAGATGTGTGTATATGTGTTTGTATCTAAACATCCTTTTGGAAAATGCTAATTCAAAAGAATTAAGTATATATAAATTTTTCTTTAAATAATTAAAGCTAATTTAACTAATTCGAAACGACCAAGAGAATGATCCAAGTACTTGAAATGAAACACAGTGAGCTATCCCCGTTGAATCTTAGTAATTTTTGCTGCCTCTCTCCATTAACATTGTTTAATGCCTAACAGACTGTCTTATCGTGCTTCTATTGTCTTAATGAAACCTTTCCAGATGGCATTTTATGTTTAAGAAAATATCTTTTGCAGTAAACCATTTCTAGGGGAAAAAAATTATTTCCTAACCAAATTAGGTTAATTACAGGCTAAAAGATAAGGGAGAAGAAAACAACGTAGCTATGTCTTCTGGTAAGGATTATTTAAGTTGTCATTAAAAGTATTTAAGTGGATTTTGGTGTTGCAGTTTGTATTACTTAGGCCTAACTCATTTTTATGAAAACTAAATATACCATCTGGATTATGTAATTAGCATGAGTATATGTAGAAGTACCAATGCTGATATTGACTTGGAAACAAGTTGCCATATATGTATTATTAAACTACTTCACTGAGAAATTGATTCTGCATTGAGGGTTCTGGAATTTAGCCGTGGTGAACATTATTTAGAGTGGGGATTTTAAATGAGTACCTGCCAACGTATAGGCTTAGCATTTAATCTCTTACTACACGAGATTTTTCAAAATGTGAATAACCCCTGAAATGTATATTATGCACAAACATAGTTATACAAGTAACAAAAATAAATTATTCACATATAGTATCAGGCCCGTTTCTTAGCTAGGGCGAACTGGGCAAACGACCTAAGCTCCGCCGGACGAATGTAGCTTAGGACCTCGGACAAATGACCTGTTCACTGGTTAATCTGTCATGCCGGAGGTAAATTTTATTTTCAAATAAAATTGAAATCTCTAAGCTCGTTTTATTTCTGATATTCACATAGTATAATCAACAGAACAATTATTTCTGTATATAATAATTTGAAGGTGCTGGAGGCCCTTCAGTGGTTGAATTGCCTCGGACACCACACCTTTATAGGGACGGTCATGTAGAGTATATAACAATGAAAGTATTATTTACAAAAAAAAAAATTATTTCCATAAAACATGTGCAAGATAATGATATTCATATTCATACTTTTCAAGTGTATTAATAACTTGTAATTTAACCTTTTTTTTTGTTTCTGCTTATTGCTTACAAGTTTTTTTGAAAATGTTTAAGCCATTATCAGTTTACATAAAAAAAGTATAATAACAACACAACATGTAAATATACTTTTGAAACGAATACAAAAGAGCTGTTTTCAAAAGAACACAATTCATATTATATTCAAGAGAAAAAAATATATAAAAATAATTTCAATAATAATAGTAATAATAAGAATATTCTGTGATTTATTTGTACTTTCTTCGCTCCCTAGGATGTGTGAGCACCCCGGCTTGGGAGCCCCTGGTCTAAATGAACCCAATAATTAATAGGCAGTCGTCCTTTATTCACTTTTGTTTAAAAATGAATTTTGTTTTAATTATATTTGATGGAGTATAAATATCAGAGAGAGGCTTTGGTTTTCACTTTTCCAATTTGTATTTTACATATCACGAACATAAATATTTAAATATATCACCATATCATAATAAATAAATGTCAATTCATTTTATGGTGTTGACTTATAGTGGTCAATGCAATTAACTGATGAAGTTAATATTTGGTGAAATTGATATGCAGTAATTTAAATTGATAGCTATATAAAATGTTTTAATGATTTTCATTTATGAAATATATCATACAAAAAATGATCACATGTCATATCCCAAACAATTAATTATTTAATTTTTCTGTTCAATCAAATAGCTAAAGAACAAACTCTGAAACATAAATATCTCTAAATACATGAAATTGTAATCAAAGAACCAAAAGTACAAAAAAAAATCTGTAATTTACAAAGTTAACTTATCATGAATCTAGGTTATAAAATTGACAGTTATTGTTATAAATGCACTATAATTACATTTATATTGCATATGTACAATATGCAATATGCATATTATCATTATAATATGTATTACATATGTATAATGAATACTAATATTATAAGTATTATAATATAATTATATTTATATGATAAGCATTTGAATATTTATATTATAAATACTGTAAGATTATGAATATATGTTTTTTTTCTCTTAAAAGGCTGCAATATATTTATTAATTTTATTTACTTAAAATCATTAGTTGTGCAATCCGTAATTTGTTTTTCACTTGACCAACCCGTCAGTACCACATCCTTGGTGTCTTCCTGATGATGAACACAAAGTGTTCGAAACGCGTTGAATAAAACTTCATTTGTGTGGAGACTTTTGTTGGTTTATCCATTTTATTTACTTAACTTACTTAAGCTTACTTATATACCTTATATTATGTAAAATCCTATAACCTAATGGACAACTTTGTATGAATATCTTTCTTCACTGCCCGGATGACATGTTTTACCTACTTTGATTTTCATAATTTCATTTTTCTTTTCTTTCACTTCCTTTATCGTAATAGTACATGAATTTGTATTTTGGCTATATATTGCATCTATTTTTATATTTAAAATTAAAAAAATAATGGAGCATTAAAATGTTTCCTAAAAATATATCCTGATACTAATTAAACAAATATCATGGATTTATGTATAATAATGTGCTTATTGATATCATAAAGGAAATCGAAAATATGGAATTCAAAGTAAGTAAGCCATTGTTATTACAACAGTGGAGGAAGTAATTTATACAAACATTTTCATTATACTGTATTAGCCATATTATTTTTAGTTTACAAATAATCTTGAGTAACGTGGATTCACTGTAATTTCTTTAAATAGAACTTGGAATATTCTAAATTAGAATGAATAGAAATATCTGTAATACCTTGTATACTATCTGGTAAGCTGGATCTGTTTTGAGTCCTTCTGATTTCCATCTTCAAGAACAAATAATCATGGATTTCATGTTTCCGATAACCTACTTACACCTAACTAGAGGACCAGGTAACCAGCTCAGTGGTTAACGTCTTCGCCTCTGAACTGGTAGGTCCAGAGTTCGTTACCCACCTGACCCTCGATTTATTCACACGGATGATGAATAAATCTGAGTACGTCTTCCCTTGGAGAGGACGTTAAGCCATTGGTCTCAAGCCTGTGCGATGTTAGGTACTCGTTAAAGATTAACTACTCTTTAATACTCTTCAGTTAGGCAAAATTTATGGCTTCCAATGTAGAATCACCGATCAAGCAAAAATACCATAAAGGGCTGACGTTTTTAACCCGCTAGGAGATCGGTTTAAACAATAAAAAAAACCCCTATGTAGTTGACTAAATCTAAATAATTTTTCTATTTTTTTTTCTTCTTTACAATTTTTTTTCCTGTTTTTAGTTTTTAATAATGAAATTTAAATTACATTTCTCCTGTGTTCATTATTTCTGAATTATTTATGTTTTGTTGCGCGCAGACAGAGGGGCAGGGCACTGCTGCAAAGATGTTAAACTAAGGAGGTATGATTTCTTAGTAGAGATTTTAGAGTGTCTCCACTCTACACTTATCCCACAATGTCGAGTATGAGAAAAGTCTTCAATAACCGATTTATTGAGGAAGCCTGATGAGCGCTTGTTCTCAACAAGAAATTTTGTTGATGTGGATGCCGTGTCTACAATTTCAAAATGAATTATTTTTCTGTAATACGAAGAATTTCTATCTCGAGACAATTTAATAATTATTTTAAAAAAATTATATTATCTATCATAACACAGATATAAATAAATGCTTACAGACATGACTAAGAGAGTAATATTGAATAAATATTTTTTAATTTCAAATTTATAAGTAATATTAAATATTTTTTAATTTTACTGACACTATTTCCATATTTTGTTAAACATTAGAATATATGAATTTTAACATATTTTGATGGCATGGACAAGAACCTGTTTAGAAATTCCTTTCCTAATAGTCTCCAAAAGAATACAGTTTATATCCTTATTAAAAAAACTTTAAATTAAATATTATATGTAATTGAAATAAAAGTAAATATTCATAAGAATAAATGTTTTTTAGAAACTAATATGATTTAGCGAGATATTTCTTCTTTTTTTTTTCTTTATTATTGAAATAATCTAAAGCTGCAATCGTTCGAATTTAATAATTCAGTAATTATTCGAGGAATTTTAATTTTGATCCAGTGATTCAAATTTTTACTTATGATTTTGAATTAAATTAATTGAAGGCTGCAAGTCAGAGGCAGTCTTAATATCATGGTAATCCCTAAAGAATTGAGAGTTTTCATCCTTTCACTTTATGGACCCCACTTTCCTTCCCCCTCTGTATAGCTCACGATGGGTAATTCTCTTAGGGACTTTCTTCCTTCCACTAATATTTTTTTTCTTTTTATAAAAAAAAAAAAAAATGATACTGGTCATTCTTTCATACTGCCTTTTCTTTGCCTCTTCATTTATAAAGTGAATATGCGGTGTTGCTTTTAAATTAATGATCTGCTTCGAGTGAATTTTGTATAAAAAGACATATACTTAAGATAATTATTCATTAAATAAATGCATTTGTAGGTAAGAATGTAGAAATAATTTTTTTATTTCATTATCAAAAGACAAGTCCTTCATTATCATGCTATACCATATATTCCAGAAATATGCCAATACCCGTTGTCTAATTACGCTTAAAATAAACTTATTTATACTAAAATAGCTACTGGATATATTTATATATATATATATATGGATTAATTTACCACAGTGAAACTAATTTGGAAACAATGCTGTAAGCCCTTTCGTCATTACATTGTCAGAGAGCAAGTGAACTAAAAAATAATAAATACTTGTTAACCTGGTTGATTGAAGTTTCTTGAATTGTTGGTAACCCTTAATAAATAATTAAGTAACCATTAATATACCAATAAATTATTGGTAACCCTTAATAAATTGGATGAAGTTTTGATTAGCGGAATAATTAACTTAGAATACAATGTTCTATAATTAGAAGATAATGACTTCTTCATCATTAAACACATTCAGGGTTACCAACAATTCAAGAAACTTCAATCAACCAGGTTAACAAGTATTTATTATTTTTTAGTTCACTTGCTCTCTGACGATGTGTTGACGAAAGGCCTTAGATCATTGTTTCCAAATTAGTTTCATTGTGGTAAATTAATCCATCTATTACATCAAGTGTTATTTTGATTATTATTGATATATATTATATATATATATATATATATATATATATATATATGCAAGATTTCACATAAACACGAAAAATAACAATCTATTATCAAACCACTGTATGAAATGGGGGAAAAAAAGACTAAGACCTTTCAACCTTAACAAGCGGTCTTCGTCAGAGTTGGTCTTCGTCAGTTGGTTTTTCGACTCGGACATTATGAAAATGGATTTATTCAACTTGTGGAGTATTACAAGAAGAAGTAGTGAAGAGGTAAATCAAATAACTTACTGAAGTAAGAATTTTTAATTTTAAAATAAATTTACAATACATAGATGATGAAAAACGAACTAACAATTTTGACTGATCGAAATCTCAGAATAGATAAATTAGATGGCATTACAAATAACGTTAACACTGTACATACAAAGGACACAATGGTAGCTGGATAAATCAAATTTCCCTATAATTCAGCATATTACTCTGGAATATTATTTAAATTAGGAATATCATTCCTACAATTAATTGAAATTAGATCTTTTTTAAAATATAACTTACAGAAATGATATTTTTTTAAATAAAAAAATAGTATTTACATTATATAAAGAAACGAACAATCTTGACTGGTCTGCCATTTCTAGATGTAGAAGTTATAAGAGGTGAAAATGGCAATATCTTAATGGACTGGTATAAAAAAACCTACCGGTGCTGGAAGAATCCTGACTTACACTCCTTTCATGCAGTGAACCTAAAATTGAATTGCGTTCAAAATTTGATTCAAAAAGTTTATTGAAATAATAAGTTAGTTAATAGTAGTTAGTGATATAAACAGAAGATTTCTTATTACTTTTTGTTTTGTATTGTATGAAAGAGGTTTTAAAATAAAACTGAAACCTTGGTATTAAGAGTTTGATAGAGCTCTTCGTCATAGTCAAATCTCAACTGCTGAAAGAGTTTAGTAATTTCTCTGATTTCTTAATAGTTTCGACATTGATATATGTATGTAAAAAAGGAAAAAAACTATATATAGCTCTCAAAAAGATTTCAACCCTTTGAAAAAATAATATATAAAAATCTAAGCAATGACTACTAAATGGTATGTGTGTTTTGTCTTTTATTCTGTTTATTGTATCAACAAGCTGATTACTTTCATTATATTGGTATATTTCTCACTTATTTTGGTAAAAGGTTACATCAAATTTAGCTGATAAATATTTCCTAACAAGCTTCTCAGTTTTTCTAAATGTCACTCTCATTACTTCTTTAACTCTCATTACGGTATAACATATTTCCTGAAAAATCTACACGTTCAAATTATTAGCATTTATCAACTGGAAGTGAATAACTTCTTAAGATAATGTTTTGTTAATATAAACAAAGTAAAGACAGTGTTATTCTTAAGTTTGTAATGAGCTGTTCGTTAATCATGGGGTTGGTTGGCCTCACGGTTCAACCACCAGGAAAGGTGTAGCTCACGGTGTAACACTACATCCCCTTGATTTGATTGATAACTTTTCATATTCAGATGAAAATAACAACAAAATATTAATGATTTTAATATCCTATAATAATTTACTTTAATTGTCTATGCCTTCATTATATTTTTTTTCAAATTACAACTAAATATTTGACATTATAATTATCTGCCATCTCTTTGACGATCCATAATGTGATATCAACAGTTATTTTTATTATTTTTCGTAATTTGATTAACTATATATTTCAATTATTGTTAATAATCTAATCTATCTGTTAGTTACTTAAACATATATTTTCTTGCCTGATTTTACGATTGGTACTTGCGTTTGATTAATTAATTACTTTAATTTTCATTAAAGCACTTTTAAATTGATTCTAATGTTACATAATTCATTATTTTGTTTTTTCATAACAGTCGTTTAATGAAAACATGCCTTCTTATTGTTCACTAACCCTTATAAACAATCATGTCAAATACGTTTTCATTATAATTGTTATTATGCAGTAGAAATATTAACAAACCAATGTCATCTCCAGATTTTGTATTGTCTGGATTTTAATAAGACAGAGTGTTTTATGTTGAAATGGGAACGAATTGAATCTTTATAAATTCAATTATTTGATCAAAACACTGTAGAGTTAATTATGATAGAAAAAGAAAAGAAGTGGATTACAACGAACTGTTGTTCGTTTTCATAAAATCAAGAACTTCACAAACTTTTCCGTTGACAGTATTCTTTTTGAATTGAATGAAATAACTACGTATTTACATAAAGCTATTAGTTTTGTTTGAGTAATAATGATATAAATCGGTTTTACGTTTGGAATTCGGTGAAGATGGGAGAACGGGCTTGGAAACTGGCTGTTAATCTGGGGCATAAACATGTCGTTTGCAGGAAGAACCATAAATTTGCCTTCCGGCTTTAAGAAGGGCCTTACCCAAAGCGTGATCTCCATCATTTTTGGGGGTCTTATATGCCCCCCCAGGAAACCGCGGCAACCTACACTTATGATCGGCTTAATATTTGACGATAGTGCCAAATGACATTCTCCTCTGACTAAGTGGAATTTAAGTCGACATAAAATCGTCAAAGTGGAGGATATTCATATTTTGCGTGGAGGTTATAGTGCATTAAATTTGTAAGTCTACCTCAATATTATACATCACGTCAATTCTGAAATATTAATGGCACCTGCATATTCCACTAAATCCCTATTGCATTATTAAACATCTCAAATGTATTCATTCCAAATAAACTAAAATACAGCTTCTCTGCTTCCTTCAAAGAATGAATGACTGGTAAACAATATATAAAGAATAAATATTACATTTCTCAGTTTAAAGTTGTTCATGTTATATGATATATAGTGTATTAAATATATTATTAAACTTTTATATACATATATTACGTAAGTAATGACATACGACAGGTTATCATGGTTGCCTTAATATGAATCCTGATCATTCCTTGGTTCTCCTCTCAATTCATTATTCAGATCATATCCGTGATCTATAACTATTTTACTTCCAGTCACTACATTTAAAAGCTAGATGGTATCAGTCTGACATCTTTAACGTTGACTTGCTAAATCAGGAGGCATAGTTTGTCTCCCTGTAAAGTACTATGCTGTTTGATTACGACGATTCCAGAAAGATAGAAGTGAGTTGTGTCAAATTCTGTCTTTTTTACCTTTTTATTATATTTATATAAAAAGTATTCTATGTATTGTGAGTTACTCAAACATTTTTTAAAGAAGTTTTAATTATCATTTAATTTTTAACTATGTCTTTTCTAACAGAGAACACAAAAGTTACATAGTCTCAATATATATATTCCATAGATGTCATTATAATGATCAAACCTCAATAAGAAATGGGAAAACAAGACTAATTACTGCTAATTAAAACAATTAAGTCTTCTTTTCCCATTTCTTATTGTGGTTTGATCATTGATTGTTATTTCGCGTGTTTATGTGAAATCTTTTATATATATAATATATATATATATATATATATATATAATATATATATATAATATATATATATATATATATATATATATAATATATATATATATATATATATATATATATATATATATATATATATATATATATAAATATTGATAAAAGCATCGACCGTGGAATAGAAACAAAACTAAAGTTTATCAGGACTCTGTCAGTTCTTCAGGTTCAAATTAAACTCTCATTGCCAACGTTTCGGTCTTTATTTAAAACCTTTTTCATAGGTAGAATTATAAATTTTAAACAGAAAAACTAAGTATTGTATTACATTACAAATTATTTTACAAAGAAAAATAGTATGTGCATTTTAACAACAACTGTAGTCTGAATGAACACGTGACACTCAACTCAAATAACCAAGCAAGGTAACCAATGTTAACATAGGTTAACATAATCCGCATGATTACGGATCTAGACGCAGTTTGTATGCTGTTGATATTCTATATATTTTCATTAAGTTAAGGCGTAAAAATAGAAGAAACTTACGAAGTATGGTATGTAAATACATATTATTATAATAAATTTAATATCTCAATGTTTACTTTAATGTGGTATTAAAAATATCACAATATTTAGGAAACTTCCATGAATAATATTAATAATTAGTTGCTTTTATTAACAATGTTGTGTTACGTTATTTCCGTGAAGTCGGGTAAATAAAAAAAAATTATACTTATTTTTGACCATAGAAATGTTGAAATGGCTAACAGATGTTATCAGTAATATTCAGTTTCATTACCTTAAGAATAATTTTGTAGAATAATCATAGTTCTATTACATCATATATTTCAATAGTTTATAAATGCTTATACTAGAAATTCTTGGATAGATCAAATACAAGTTTTGCAATAAATAGAAGAATTATATACTGTAGATCAAGATTACATTTATAATTGCTGATTAACATATTATTTGAAGATTCCAAAAAGTGACTTAAGCGTTACATTGGCAAAGTTAGACAGTGGAGCACTTGGTCTGTGGTTGGCTTCTCACGGAGTCGGTTAGCTCAACTTGCAACCTTTCCTGATCAATATTCAACTTAACGACTTGAACAACTTGACCTCTGAGAGAACAAGTTTGCAACAAGACTTAAGCTTAATATTTTGAATATTGCCTAACTATGCTAATACAGCATGTCCTAGTATTTATAGAATTCCAAATGGTAACTACTTTTAAATATAAAAAAGTTAAATAATTAGTCATCAGATCTTCAATAAACTCGTAAAACAGACAATATTCCCGTCGGTCCATAGTTGATATTTAGCCACATTTTTGAATCTAGAACCGAAAGTTCTATTCAATAGTCAATCGCCCACATATTTCTTACATATACATCGACTGCCTCAAATTCTTTTGATACAAACTCATAATATTTAATAACATTATTCATTCTATATTTGTATTCATAGCTGGGTTTACAAGACGTTAGTGGTATTCACTGCTCATTTAGTCTCTTCAAAGTTATCATTAAAAACTATAGATCCAGTTATTTTCAAACTTTATTCTTGTTACCTTCTTATAATTTAAGAATACAGATATCTATGAAAATATAGGAGTTCCAGGTTTTATGATTTGTTTATTTTCTTTTCTGAATAAAGTTCTATGCATGGTATTTCTCATTAAGCCTATAAATAACATGTAAAGAAAGTAGCTATCCTCTGGTTACAACGTTTAACAATGTATAAAAAATTTATTTCTCCAATTTTCAGCTGGCAAATCTAAAACAAAAAAGAATCACTATCACTACTTCACAAAATGAACCATTTTCACTGTTGTCAGTTTTATTTTAGTAACTAAATATTACACTAACTAATAATCGGCAATACCCTATTTTTGTTGTTAGTACGTAACGTTCATAATTACCGGCTGCCACCTAAGCTGTTGTTCTCATGGTAGAAAGTGTGGCTTTTCTTGTTTAGCACTCCTTATCAATAAGATATATATCAATAACTCTGTACTGCTGAGTACTTGTTAATAAAATATAATCTTGTCCTACAATATATTCTGTTATTGGTATACATAATATTATAGACTATATACTATATATATATATATATATATATATATATATATATATATATAATATTTAGTATAGTACCAAGTTCCACCTGACTCAAGTTTATTAAAGTAGAAGCTAATAATGAGAACATGATGTCATACAGACTCAGGGCAGACAGCTTTAAGCTGTATGCGAAAATTCGCTTGAATAACGTTTTTCTTTTCTTTCATGAAAGGTTTATATCATTGACCAAAGTTCAATCAGAATCTGCAGTACTGGATGCAATAATGTTCCCTGTTTGGTAAAAAAAATGACTCAAATACTTTTAATACAATGATTAGACCAGTTATGAAAAAAATTTACAATGAATATTAGGGAGTAAAATCATCTTTTTATTCCGCTGTTCTTTTCCTTATACCAGTAACTTAGTGATGCTCATTTTTGAAATTATATAAGCTTTAGTATTAAGCATCATAGATAATTTAAGCTTAGAGGATACGACTGGTGACAGTCGTGTGAAGACAACCGTAGGGGTAGTCCGTGTTTTAGTCGCTCTTGTGCCTTACGACTCCCTGGTGAGAGTAGCAATGTCTACTTTACACAATAATCCTCTTTTCTATGTTGTGCAAGCGTTTTTGTTTGTTTTAACATAACAAGCCTTACTACTGGTGCCTGAGCCAATGATAGTTAGTTCTCATGAAAAATCACACTATTAATGCTATAATGGGAAACTGTACTTTACCTAAAGCAAATTAAGGCTAGTTAAAATTGTAAGAATGGTGGGAAGGAATGACTTGGATTCGAGAGTGGTAAGCAGATTTCTCGACGAGAGGGAATAGATGTGGGTGGGCCTGTGGCCCAGTGCCTGATGGCCATTCTGGCATCGTGCCCCGCTTGAGTAACAGGTCCCAAGGGACACCACTTATAAAAGGTTGGCTCTTTCTTTCTCCCTTCCTTTGGCCTGCCTTTTATAAACCGTACTGGATTACCCTTACAAAGGTGTTTCCAGCAACTCACTTATTCAGAGAGTCTTTCATTCTAAATGCTCTATATTTGTTTAAAATGTCCTCTTTTAGTGAGAAAACAAAATTAAAATGTACTTATTGCGTAGGTTTACAAATGTTAGTATTATGTTATCACATATACTTTCATATAAGTAATATACTAAAGTATGAAGAAATTGAATTCGGCTATTTTGATAGATTCACAAGTTTTGCAGCCCTCTCTGTCCATTTTAAAGTATTTCTGATGGTGTTACATCATCTGTGGGTAGCAGATATTTGTTGTTCGACTGCCTTCAGTGTGTGTTCCCTTTTTCATCCGATCACTTCTTCTCTCCTGAGGACCACGATTAGTCTAAATAGTAAAATGAGATCTTTTAGTGTTTTATAAGTGTTTTTATTTTTGCTTTCTATTCCATTTTAATACATACTAATTATTATTTTTCTCATTTTTTGACTGTATTTTCTGTGTTAATTTTCATTTTGTGTGTTTATTTTAAATGTTGATGAATAATTAAGACTAAGACCTTTCAACCGTTTCAAGCGGTCTTCATCAGAGTCCAAACCCACCAGAGTTGAATTTGGCCTCTGACGGTTAAAAGATCTTAGTTTTTATTTCTCATTTCTTATTATGGTTTGAATATTGATTGTTATTTTATGTTTTTATTGTGAAATCTGATTATATATGTATATTAGGTGCGTTATGTAGTAGGGATTCAGTCAATTTTCTAGGTTCAAAAATAGTTTCAAAACTCTCGTTTGAGAGTTCAAAATAAATGAGAGTTTGTTTTCGAAGATAGAAAATTGGCCCGATCCCGATTACGTAATACACCTATTCTATCAAACAAATGCTATATTTTTGAATTTGTTATAAATATATAAAATCAGGTTTTCTGCTTTCCTTCTATAAATGACTAACTGCAATTGCTCTTGTTAGAACAGTACTAACTGTTATGCATTACATTTATACTGTTACGGTGTTATTAACATTTTTAACATATTATATATAATATGTTGGAAACGGTATGAACTAAATTACTTAGTATTCGTGTAAAATATATACACTCGATAAATAATACATTTATATATATATATATATATATATATATATATATATATATATAGTTCAATATTGACAAAGAAACATAGAGAAATCAAAAGAACACATTGTGTTCTTTTGATTTCTCTATGTTTCTTTGTCTATATTGAACTAGTTTTGTCCGTTTTGGATCGTATTTCCAACGAAAAACTGTATATATATATATATATATATATATATATATATATATGTGTGTGTGTGTGTGTGTGTGTGTGTGTGTGTGTGTGTGTGTGTGTGTGTGAGGTGATAGAGAGAGAGAAAGGAGAAAGAGAGAGGGAGAGAGAGAGAGAGAGAGAGTGAGCAGATGTGGCTCTTTTACATTGCGATAAAGAATGCCTACGACTGTATCCTGGTAGGTGTACTTTAAATTTATGAAAGGGAGCTTTTCTGTAGCAGACTAATGGAGAATGATTCTAAAATGAAATGGTGTGAAAACAGGACATCTACTGTACTAGGCCGGAAAACAGGTGTGATGTTGGTCTAACAGCAACACATACCATCCATCTCCGTCCGCAGAGGACATAAGGCACACGCCTAATCAAACCGCACACGGTCGTCGCTAGCTCTGTCATGCTAATTTCCGTCATTCCCACTGGGCGGCATTGATCTGGATTTCATTTCGTATTCCTCTACTATTGCCGGCTATATTCACTTCTGCCATCAAGATAACAGAGATTTGCTTTTTGTACCATAAGCCTTTTTCACTTCCGTTGTTTAACACGTGTTGCTATTTTAAGTTTTTGCCTCTCTTGCTGTTCTAGAGTCATGAACAATATTGATGGTCTATTAATTCACACCATGTTAACTTCTAGGGAGTTTGAAATTCTGCCTTCATCTATGACCCTCAAGCTCATATGGATAAGATAGTTAAGGGTACTGAAAAACGATCAACATATATTTTTAATTAGAAAAATGGAATTCTAAATCTGGATCCGACAAATCCATAACTAATGTACTATATTATAAGTGGAATGTTCACTATGTTTTACCAAATTATCTATCATGTGAATGATTCACCCCACACTCGCACGTGTGTCTATGTTATGTTAGATGAAACGATTGTTAGATCTGGACACAAATACAAGGTAATTTGAGGAGGGTTTGGAGTGTTGACAAGACAAATAAATACATTGATATTCTGATCAAAGTGATTTTAAAGAATATATAGGTTTGGCTTTCGTTGTTTAAAACTAGATTCATGTATCAAGCAACAGAATGTCTATTATGGTTGTTTACCGCAACCAAGGGATCATGGGTTAGATTTCGTTATGCTAGCTCGGTGTTGTAGTCGGTTTAATCAAACCACGAAGACTCAAATTTTTTTAACTTTAATGTTTTACTTTCCAGATTTCACATCCTTAAGTTTATACTGTGCTAATAGGTATAGTCTTTTTTATGCTTAGTAGAGTTCCTGTTGGTCACTCATAGTGAACTTTTTTCAAACAAACTGAGCAGTTTCTAGAACATTACTAAAATATAGGGTCAAGGGTTTAGTAGTTAAATTCACTTGGTCCCGTCGCAGAGACGTGCCTTTACATGCTTTATTCTTTGTAGCATCCTGGGAAGATGTAATCGTTAAGGTCGGATTTTTTCAAACACAAAGATATCAGTCTTTCTACTTCAAGTTTGCATTTTTTTTTGTCAGTATTTCGTATTTGTAACACTAAATAAAACAGTCATAAATGCTTCTAATTTAAAAAAAAATAAAATACTACTCTAAATTGTTTTAAAAAAACTCGACATAATGAATTCATTTTTGCGACAAATTGGTATTTATTGTCAATTTTAGAAGAGAATTCAAAGAATGTGCTGATTTCAGTGAGGTAAAATGTTTCCGCTTCTTTGATTCGCTCTCGATGTTTAAACACTGTTGTTACTTTTTCCTTTTCATTGCAGTTGAAGAGTATTTAGAAGTAAATGGCGTGGGAGACCTTTCGATTTCGTATCGGTCGAGAGCAAAAGCCCATTGTAATGGTAATATGTCTCTACAGGCAACTTCGGACCTCCCAAAACAGTTAAAAACCTGAATCCATTTCCAACTTTTCTCCCTTACTTATGGTCTATGTTTAATAATGTACTACAATTCTTGCGACTTTTTCTTAAATAAAGAAGAGCTTAATAGTCAATCTTTTACTTAAAGATAATCTTGATTTACTTAAACAAGTACGACATGTATAATTGAAATTGTAGAAATATCAAAATTATATCATTCGAAATATTGATAGAGATGCGTACTGGAACAAATAAACAATTAATAGTTTATTAACATTAAACAAATAATATACCGTCTTACCTAGTACACTGCTGCCGTTGCTCTCGGACCGGTTTCGGGTGTTATCCATCTTCCCACCCAGGCTGATGGCAGAGCAACGGCAGCAGTGTACGAGGTAAGACGGTATATTTGTTTAATATTAATAATACTAACCTCTGAGGTAATGACGAAATGCATGAATTTAATTAACAGTTTGATTCACTGTTTATACAACTAATCAAAGTCATATTATTTTTGCTCTTAAGTGTAAGATGGTAGAGGGCTAATTATTTATAAATAATACTAATTCTCTATTCCTTATTTACAATCTACTTTTATTATAAAATGTTCTTTTTATGATATATTTTCCCAGAGGTTTTGATTTTTCACTCGGTTACTTTTTTTTGATTGATTACATTGTTAGTATATTGTTCATAACTAAACAATCAAATATACAATAAAAGTATAACATATATTAATAATTATTAATATAATGATTAACTATTATATTAATAGTTAATTCATTAAAAGATAAATATGAATCAACTACTAGACCACTACAATTGTTTCAAAGACTAGTTAACACTAAAGTATATTCTAAGGTAGTGCAGTCAGTTAGTATATGGTGTTTACTCATTGTTTATGAAAATCTAATAAGATAGTCTTCTTATATAGAAATTTAATAGTGTAAACAAAGCGTTTCGAACATGTACTGTTTTTATTCAAAGTTGTGAAGAAGACTCAGTCTTCACATATAGAAATTTAATAGTGTAAACAAAGCGTTTCGAACATGTACTGTTTTTATTCAAAGTTGTGAAGAAGACTCAGTCTTCACATATAGAAATTTAATAGTGTAAACAAAACGTTTCGAACATGTACTGTTTTTATTCAAAGTTGTGAAGAAGACTCAGTCTTCACATATAGAAATTTAATAGTGTAAACAAAGCGTTTCGAACATGTACTGTTTTTATTCAAAGTTGTGAAGAAGACTCAGTCTTCACATATAGAAATTTAATAGTGTAAACAAAACGTTTCGAACATGTACTGTTTTTATTCAAAGTTGTGAAGAAGACTCAGTCTTCACATATAGAAATTTAATAGTGTAAACAAAGCGTTTCGAACATGTACTGTTTTTATTCAAAGTTGTGAAGAAGACTCAGTCTTCACATATAGAAATTTAATAGTGTAAACAAAGCGTTTCGAACATGTACTGTTTTTATTCAAAGTTGTGAAGAAGACTCAGTCTTCACATATAGAAATTTAATAGTGTAAACAAAACGTTTCGAACATGTACTGTTTTTATTCAAAGTTGTGAAGAAGACTCAGTCTTCACATATAGAAATTTAATAGTGTAAACAAAGCGTTTCGAACATGTACTGTTTTTATTCAAAGTTGTGAAGAAGACTCAGTCTTCACATATAGAAATTTAATAGTGTAAACAAAGCGTTTCGAACATGTACTGTTCTTATTCAAAGTTGTGAAGAAGACTCAGTCTTCACATATAGAAATTTAATAGTGTAAACAAAACGTTTCGAACATGTACTGTTTTTATTCAAAGTTGTGAAGAAGACTCAGTCTTCACATATAGAAATTTAATAGTGTAAACAAAGCGTTTCGAACATGTACTGTTTTTATTCAAAGTTGTGAAGAAGACTCAGTCTTCACATATAGAAATTTAATAGTGTAAACAAAGCGTTTCGAACATGTACTGTTTTTATTCAAAGTTGTGAAGAAGACTCAGTCTTCACATATAGAAATTTAATAGTGTAAACAAAGCGTTTCGAACATGTACTGTTTTTATTCAAAGTTGTGAAGAAGACTCAGTCTTCACATATAGAAATTTAATAGTGTAAACAAAGCGTTTCGAACATGTACTGTTTTTATTCAAAGTTGTGAAGAAGACTCAGTCTTCACATATAGAAATTTAATAGTGTAAACAAAGCGTTTCGAACAGGTACTGTTTTTATTCAAAGTTGTGAAGAAGACTCAGTCTTCACATATAGAAATTTAATAGTGTAAACAAAGCGTTTCGAACATGTACTGTTTTTATTCAAAGTTGTGAAGAAGAACACTATGTGTTCGAAACGCGTTGTTTATACTATACAAATTCTATATTTGGAGACTATTTCATTGGATTTTTACCCTAAAATGAGTAAACTATGTCACCGTTATCCAGGATTAATTACAATTATGTATTTAATTTGCACAGAATAACTTAGTTTATATGTAAAAATAAAACATGATTCAACTAATTCGTTCTCTCTCACACTCTCTCTTTTTTGCCAACTCTCTCTAAAATTATGGCATGGAGTGCGTGTTTTTGCCTATTAATCTATTTACCATTAAAGCCTCTTTGCATGTCTCTTGACTTATCTGGAACAACATAGAAAAATACCTAACATATTTCTAATGGTAATAGTAAAAAAAATAATAAGTTAGTGCAAACTAAGTAAAATAGTCAATTTAAAAATTATATTAAGGAAGAAGTTCAGCGCGTAAAAATCATAAACATAAAAACAAATACACAAGTAACTTTTGATATTTATTTTCAAGAATTATATACAAAAAGCTTGAATAAGATCTTATTTCTTAACAAACTAATACCATTAATAGTACACTTCAGCTGTGTTTTATCATCTCAGTGTATTGAATTTAACAATTTATAGAAAGTACGAATTTACTTCAGGCACTCTACAGTCAATAAACACCACCTAATAAAATCGATATTTTACTGTCAACCACACTTTTGCCAATCTGTTGAAAAATAAACTAACTTTTGCCAATAAATTTGACAAACTAACCTTGATGAAAAAACAAGAAACTAATTACTGGGGAATATTTATTTCTATTTATTTGTTTATAGAATATAATGTAATAAATTGAATCTTTCCACTAATTTGAAAATAATGTTTTTCTGAACGATATTTAGTAAGCTTATTTCCAACCTTTATAAATTATTTAACTTTCTCGCTATTTTCTTTACAATAACTTCTATAACTCCGTAAGTAAAATCGTCTTCTACTATTGTTTACACAAGACTTTAGTTTCTTATTTAGGAGTACTTTTTTATTACTTTGTTTTGGTATTGAATAATTTTTCCTCATTGTTCTTTAGAATCTAAAGTTTTCTTCTTCCTAATGAATATATATGTTTAATAAAATTACAACAATAATAATAAAATTATTTTGTTAAAACGAATACTTTTTTTTATTTATAAAATATATTTGCTTTATGAAAACATAAGTTGTTCATATTTACAATTATTGCCTAGTTTTAAAAATAACGCAGAGTGGTTAACGTAAAACTATGGGGAGTGTCGTGATGACTAAGATTAACGTAAAACTATGGAGAGTGTCATTGTGACTATGGTTAATGTAAAACTATGGAGAGAGTCATGGTGACTTAGGTTAACGTAAAACTATGGAGAGTGTCATAGTACCTGAGGTTAACGAAAAACTATGGAGATTGCCATAGTAATTATGGTTAACGTAAAACTATGGATAGTGTCATAGTGCCGGAGGTCACTCGTAAAATAGTCTACAGGTGTCATGGGTCCCGTAGTCCCACGTAAAGTGGTCGGCAGATGTCCTTCTGACCAAGATAACCTGGAAAACAGTTTACAGGTGTCATCGTGCCAGAGTTCATGAATAGAACAGTTCAGGAGTGTCATGGGTTCCAAGGGCTTTGATTTTTAAAGCACATGACCGCTTCATGCCATACTATGGGCGTCCGTCAATCCAATACTTAGGGCCAGCGCTTGATTGTTCTCTTTGTTCTCACGGCTTTCCCATTGACCTGTCTGGGTCAGTAACCGGATGACTCTTTCTATTTTCATCTCCTTCCTTCAAACAGCATTCTTTTTTGAAAAATTCCCAACCAAACATTTGACCCTTGTTTTTCAGCCCACAACACAGAAACAAATTTTAGCAAATTTTTGAAGCATACCATTTTCAGATTATTTAGCTGTAAAACTTATCTTGGATAAGTTTCCATATGGAGGTTCCATAATTTACCTTAATTATCTGTGTATTTCAGTTATTAAGATAGCAGTTTTATTTAACCTCTTCAGAGGTTTTAAGCCGTTATGAAGTTAATAATTATTTATCTATATATTGGGCCAAAATAGCAAGAACATATTGTAGTCGTGAGAGAATGGGTTAAATATATGTGTTAGTGTTTTTATGATACAAAGAATGTATCTGTTTGCTTGATCAATGTAAACGGGAAGAAATAAAGAAGTAAATGTGTTTGTTTGAATGGTTTTGTTTGGGTTAGACGTGGAGAGAAGGCAGTGCTCAGGTGGGACGTGCGAGTGTAATAGTGGCTTGGGACGGCTCGTAAAGGCCGCAAGGACGGAGGTGGTGCATGCTGGGCCAGATAGCCCAAGTCAGCTTTTCCCACTGCCGACACGTATTAAGACGTTTAGCTTAAAACCAAACCCCACTAACCCTCCCGACTAATCGATTGCCCTGCAAATCCCACTCCCCTGTCGCAATCAACCAGGATTTCTACCAATTATATCAGACATTCCCAGACCGTTCACAGCAAACACTCCAGTCGTTATCACCAATGTGTCCCAGTATTTACATTGCATTCTCCTGGAAATACATTTTTCATCCACTCAAATTACAATTTATCAACAAATGGAACAAAATCAATAGTTCCGTCTTTTACAAAGCTATGAAGCCAGATACTTAGAAATATTAATTAATTATTGATAAACCAATATATTGATAAAATCCATTGCTCTTCAAATCTAATTTAAAAAAATAATTATGGCTGCTAATTATATATTATAAAACTATACATCTCTATCCCTGTCTGTATTATTTAATCACTATCTCTTCATCCCAGTTTATCTCACATAATAATACTCACTCTCTCGCACGATCATGCCATTTACTGCCTCTTTCATACTTTACTAGTCAACACAGTTGTATTCTCACCTTTTCTGTCCCTGTAATCTTTAAAAGAATCTTTTCCTCTTCTATGTTCTCTAACTAGATATTTAATATAGATTAATCCATCTGTTCCTGTACAATTTCCTTACTTGTACTTTTTTTTCACAGTATTCTCCAATATATTCTTGTCAAATTGGCCATATTATCTTACTTTTTTTACTGCCACACTCGTATTACACTGGAACATGCACTCCCACTTTCATATCTCTCATTTTCTCTCATATTCTCTCGTAAACTTCATTGTATTCTCTCATTATTTTTTGGTCACACTCATGCTAGCATTATACTCTTTACTTATACTCTCGAATTTATACCGTTTCACTTATTTCATTATCAATTTATTTGTATTTCTTCAATCTTCTGTTGTTTAATGTATTTTATACAACTTCTTTGTATAATATTTGTTATATCGTCTCTGTTATATTCCATCATGAAGTTAATTTTATTCTCTCACTTTTTTCCTGCCTCTCATTTTTTTTTGTATTTTTTGTCTGTTTTGTTCTCATACTTATATATTTTATGTTAATTTTCTTAGAATATTTCACCATGTAATAGAAAAAACTGTGCAATTCATCTCAGATATGTAACGTCGATTATTTTAATCAAGCACGATGTAAGTTTGGTGTAAGGCATTCTTAATCTGAATCATTTAAGATGGTTACTCTAAGACACCATTAAATCCCTTTCGCCTTAGCTAGAAATGTAAATGACACTTTGGCACAGGCTTCCTTCCTTCTAAGAGCCTTCATTTCCTCAATGAACATGTCTCTGTATCGTATCGAAGTTGATGTTAGCCAAACTTCTGTTGTTTGCAGAAATACCAAATTCATTGATGTAGACCTGATGTGATCAAGTCACTGAATATTTTATAAATATTAGAAAAGATAATGTGGACGTATCACCAAACATTGGGAGGGGACTTACAATAACTTTGACATTGTTATTCATTTACTGATGTCATTTATGTTGACCAGCTCTTCTTACAATAACAAATTGCTAACAACAATCTGTTTTTGTAAAAAGGAAAATTTGGAAGCTCACAAAGCGGGAGAATAAATTAATGATGTTAATCCCTGTAGGATGTATATAGTGTTGATGGTAAAATATTAAATTTGGTGGTATTTATTTCTCTGAATGATAAGATTAATAGGATTGACATGAGAAACTCCTTTGGGTTTTGATAAGAATATTGTTAGCTAATATCTCGTCCCATTCAATTGGCACCAATAAAATCAGGCTTTCACTGAATAGACCCAATTTAATCCAAACCTAAAAACAAGTACATAATAACTGTTTCAACGAGGACGTTTCATTTAGAACTTTGGCTTTGTATCAAGGAAGGGATAATTTTCGTGGAGCTCACTTCCTGTCAGGGGACTGTAATTTTCTTGCCTCTAATCAACTCGTCCACAATGTCCCCAAAGACTCACATCAAAGTGTTCCGAACTGTTCCAAGCGGAGAAGGGGGGTCCCCTAATCACTTCTCCAACTCAACTCTGATTTTCAACTAAAAATATATTACTTAACTTTTATTCCTTCATTATATTTACTCTACCTAACTTTACCTTTTGCTTGATTGTTCGTAGAAAACTTTAGGTAACTCATATTACAACTGCTAATTTCAAATATACTGTCCACCAAGTTTTAACGTCTAACATTTCATAATTGACTACTTATCAGCTACCGTCTTACTTTATGTATTTCTCTTCTTGTTGAACTGGTTTCAAAATTCTTCCATCATCAATAGCACACATTTTCTTTTTCCACACATATTAACACACGTCCCATGATGTCTTAAATTCCTTTTGCTTATCAGAAAAAATCAGATAAATGTTTGACAAGGTTAGGGGTGTTGCATAAGTAATAGTGGTAGTTTGGACACCAGGAGTTCATATCATAAACACGGCACTTCAGACAGTTGCTGTGTTTGTCACTCCTATCCTGTGAAGATTCTCTTTGCAACTAACCCCGCCTTATAATCAACTTTTAGCATTCAAGACTTTTCAAAATTATAGTTTCCAGGGGCAGATTTACAGGCAGTTTCGACTTCACGTCTCTGAGGATTATTTCTTTACGTCACTTCAACATCATTCATTACAAATTAAACACAGATACACAGTACTCAAATTCCAATTATTTCATCTTCAGTTATCTTTCAATTATAAAAATTTTCTTTCTCTCCAAACGGCTAAATATTCATAATTGTTTACAGAACTATAAAAACACACAAACATATAAATGTATCAGACAAAGTTTTCACTGATTAGTTATTGTGTTTCGTTACTGTTGCCCGAATTCAATAACGTCAAACACTCGATAATAACCAATACATTATTAATTAATATTATTATATTTATATATATTTCTCATTTTTTAATTACTGTCATTCTCACTAACAAGTTCAGTGCAAATTCAAAATTGAACAATTGGTGTATGGTAGTTGTATAGTTAACATGATCATTAACAACTGTTCCAACAATCTTTTATAACTCACATTTGCCAACTAATCTATAACTATAACTCAGATGATATTCATCAACTGTTATTTAAAATTATTTTATATACCTACATATCTCCATAATTGGACTAATAAAATAAATTCATGCATTAATAATAACTAACATATCCACAGACTAGCCAATTGTGTAATTTTTAATTATAATTGCATATTTGGTGATTTTTTTTAAAATGAGTATGACAAAAGATATAGCTGACAATATAAGTTCCTTTAAAGCTATAATTTATTTCATACCATATAAAGTTTCAGAAATGAAATATTCTTTCTAGATTCATAAAACTAAACCATTCTACTAAATAATGAAACAACCTAGAAAAAAATTTATGTTATTAAATCCATTCGTTTAGTTTTATTAAACTTCATTATTTTTTAAGAAAACACCTGCATCTACTTTTTAGACAAAAGAAATGTATTTACTTCTTTCGAACTTTATAGATTACAAAAACTTATATCTATCTTTGTGCTGGAGATATTATCTAAAATCAAGACCAGCTGTACCTTTCTTCTGACTGTGTACGAGTATACTGATATAGAACCTATAACATACAAATCTTTGATCTGCATACAAATCATTGAACCGCATGTTTTAATATCAAATGAAGAATTACCATACTACACATATCGTTCTATGATATAGAATAGTTTTACCTATTTAGGAGTACTTATTGATTCAGAATAAAACAACCATTCCTGAATCAATCGTTGTAGACCTTCATAAATGTTCAATATATGTTTCTACAATTATAAATAACAAGATTTCACAATAAACACGTAAAATTCAGTTGGGATTTTGTTTCTAACGAAGACAGTTTGTTACATTGAGAGATCTTAGTTTTTTTTTTAATTTTTTATTGTGTTTTGAACATTGATTGTTATTTTACAATTATTATGCAATTATAAATATATAAACATAATTCTAAGGTAGTGAAATCAGTTATTATGTGGTATTTACTCATTATAAGGTAAAAAGCTTATGAAATAGTCTCCACATATAAAAATTTAATCGTATAAACAACGCGTTTCGAACAGGTTCGAACATTGATGAACACGTTTGAACATCGAAACTGATGATATTATATTTTTTAGTTAATGCTTGAAGAAGAACACTACGGGTTTGAAACACGTTGTTTATACGATTAAATTTTTATATGTGGAGACTATTTCATTAGCTTTTTACTCTACAATGTATTAACCTAATGATGAAAATCATAAATGGTATGAAGAAATTTCGGTGAAGTCCTCATAAGAGCCTTATTTTGAATATAATTGATCAAAAGGTGGATTAATAGCGTGAGGTTAAACAAATGGTCATACGAATGTTTTGTAGGAGTATTAGGAATGAAAATGTGGAAAAAGTTTGGCCAGGACAGAGTGAGATAAGAAGAGAAGAAACAAATGAGAATAAGTTTTCCTGTGATTGTTGATATATTCTAACTAAACAAAGCTAAGCTGTCGTTAGTTTCGAGTCTGATTTGAATAAGCCATTTGTAATGATTGTAGTAAATGATGAGTATATTTAATTAATATTACTTTCATTACAATATCAAATGTTATGAGTTATCATATTACTTTTGTCGAAATTATATCATAATTATCAGTATTTGTGTGCAAAGATCAATGCATTGATCAATGATCAAACCATAGTATGAAATAGGAAAAAAGACTAAGATCTTTCAATCGTAACAAGCTGTCTTCGTCAGAGTCAAAAGCCGAACAGAGTCAGTTGGGTATTTGACTCTGATGAAGACCGCTTGTTACGGTTGAAGGACCTTAGTCTTTTTTTGCCAATTCAGATTGTGGTTTGATAATTGATTGATATTTTACGTGTTTATTTGAAATCTTGTTATATAATACTATATATATAATAACCTGAAATTCATAAATCTCCGTTGATCATAGTTAATTGATCCAAATAATAATTAAATTATCTTTGATTTCAATAAATATAATGTATTTATAGATTGGCTATGAGCATGATAAGTCAACTGTGGTTGAAATGCTTTTTTAGTTTTGGAGAGAAAACATTTTAAATGAAGCGACTCGAAAGGGAAAGAATGTGAGAATGGAATTCCACTGAGTTACGAACTCAGTCTCACGGTTGCAATTGCGTTCCCTAAGACTACTCGCTAATAGGCTGTAATTGATGACCAATTACTTGAACCTATTGTTAAGGGAAATGGTTTCTTAAAAGTAGAGTGTTATGTTAGTGAGCTACCGACATTTTATGAATTATAATTACTTTTTTATGAAAAAAAAAAGAACGATGTAATGAAGTTTAATTGTTCTTTTTTTTTTTTTTGTTTGAGAACTTACAGGAATATTGTTATGTAAAGGCCACTGGGGAATCTAATAGGCATAGACGTAGAGAGAAAAGTTTTTCTCTGATAATCCAGATTATGACATAGGTTGAAATTAATTATTTCATTACAATTGGAAATAAGATGCAACAGAAAGGAAAAGTTTCGTTGCAGTCAGCATTCTATTCACAGGAATAGCATTATGCAAATGATACCCATTGTATTTCATTAAGAATAATTTTCGTATAAAAAACGAAATGTTGGCATTCCATTTTATTAAATATGATTAACTTGTTAGTTACATGGTCTACTGGTTCGCGTGTTTGGCTAAACAAAAGCTTTGAGGATTGGATCTTGATCATGACCTACGATTTGTCATCTCAGAAAGGAAGTAAAGTGCTAACGAGGACTTTAGCGGATTAACAACATAACTAAGGGAGCCCATGACATTCAAGGAAATTCATATAACCATTTGACTGTGAGACTGCAACTGATATTGATAATGGCAACTATAGATAATGGCAACTATAGATAATGGCAAAACAAATGTGTTTTGCTGCAGAAGTACAGAAGAATATATAGAAGAAGCAAATAGCTAACATACAAGGAATACACAATTATGAGCAATAAAATTAATCAGAACGGAACAGAACCGTAGTTGTTGTAAATGGAACAGACCATTTGTACTGTTAATCAAACTCAGAAAAACACAGAGATATTGAAGTATCATTTCAATATAGCTGCATCCTTCATCTTTAGAAGAAGAGGTTCGTGGCTTGTGTAACAGAGGCAGATGAAAACAAAGCCTGAATTACACTTTCCCTATCAAACTATTAATAACTTCTCAGGATGACACAATTGACCCAGTAATAAAGTAGTCTTTAACATATATCTAAGACCATTGACAGTTCGCGGATAGTTTTTTACTTTTTCTTACTGTACTCGTTTGTTTACCTCAACATCCCCTCTGGACTATTGTCCTTTCCTACACTTTCAACCCTTCTGAATATCTCTCACCCATCCCAGTTCTCTTAACCCCTCACTATGATGTCTCTGCATCTTGTGTTTTAGTTGGGTTTTTGACTTCTTCAGCACTTCTTGTTGTGGTTAAAAGCTCTTAGTCTTTTTTGTCATTCCTTATTGTAGATTGAACATTGATCGTTGTTTCACTTGCCTGTTGTGAAATCTTGTTATATATATTTAAAATAAACTGTGATTCATTGTAGGGTAAGAAGATAATGAAATAGTTTCCACATATAGAAATTTAATAGTATAAACAACGCGTTTAAGGACCGGCTATTTTGATTGAAAGATCTTAGACACTTTTTTGACTGTATTCTAGTAGTTCAGAATCTTATTTTTATTTTTACTATTAATTGCATTTTTTTATTCATGAATATAATATTATGTTAGCTGTTCTAATAAAATAGACTGTGGTTTTTGAAATTCAGCTTGGGTGAGACTTCCGTTAAACAAGACAAAGAATATTAAAAGATGCAGATTCGGGCAAGCTCGTCATTTTGTTTGGTTTCGGATGACAGCAAGTGATGCATTGCAGTTGAAGCCATGGATAGGGAATGGGGTAGGTAAAGCCCGCATAATTGCAATTGGTTGGAGGCTCAGGATTTTTACTGATTTCAAAGCCATCTCCGGCACGCCATACAAACAAGTCCCTCTCTCTCTCTCTCTCCTTTCTAATCCCCACCTCTTCTCAATTAGAAAACCTCCCTCAAACTTCCAACCTAATTGCCAAATATTCATTTTCCATTTAAGCCCAATTTGCTTCTTTTCAATCATCTCTTAACTTTGTTATTAAATTGACACTGGCCCTTTAGAAACGATTGTTTTCACTGCTACAATTTGTGAAAATGTATCTTTGTACATTTATCTAAAATAGTAGGATTATATCAGCCGGCGGTCAATGCTCTATTTTTGTTTTTTAACATCTGTATTAGCAAATATACAACTACGCATATTCTGTGTAACAGGCATATATTGTAATAGATTACGCAATAACATCGACGCACATGAGCAATGAATGGAACCCACTGGTTCAACTTTTCATTTTTTTTTTTTTTTTAAGTATATTATTGTAATGCCATTTTCTCTTGAGTCGTCTTGGGGGATTCTGGATATGTGAGGGGGAAGCAAGGATTCGTACAAGTGGATTTGGGTGAGAGGAAAGGTTGTTGTGAAATGACTTATAACGATCAGAGGTTAGGTTTTGGATGAATGGAATTTTTAGGTCTTTATGAAGGGTGTAGTTTTTGACGTAATAAGGAGCATTTGTGATAGTACGGAGGATAATGATCTAGTAATATAAAATTTTTGATTTCAGTTCATTTTTGTTTTCTGTATATGTACAGTTATATATACAGTTATTTTTATTTCTGTATTTATACAGTTATTTTTCTTCTTTACTCTGGTCAAAGTACCATGCTGGCGGAGGAATCCTTCACTTCTTTTCGTTGCTGAACCACTAAAAAGTGCCAACCACACATCTTTATAAATTCGGACTATATTAACGGTTTAGCAATAAACTGACTTATCAATTTAATAAGCAATTCACATTATAAGTTCATTTCATAATGATGCAGTAGAATATATCAATTTAGTAAGAACACGTTTCCAATACTTTGATATTGCCAAGTACAAATAAACAATAAATTGTAACAGTTTCCAATATATAATTCCATTGAATATATAAAAAATATTTCCTTTCAGTAGATATACATTTACTAAGTTTGTCAAAGGTCAACAGAATCACTTCTTTTCTAATATAAAAAGGGTTTTATCTCTAAAACAGTATCTCCATGTTTTTTTAAGTCCTTTACAAACAATAGAGTTTACCTCTTTAAAGGATCTCAAAGCAACAATATGCTCAACATTTCTCCTGTTCTCTAATTTTTTTTTTCCCCCATTCTCAGATTTTCCTTATATTATGATTTAACTAAATATACTCAAAAATATTTTTGTCCTTCATTCCTTATAAAAATATTTATATATTTTTATAGTATTAATTCAAGCAAAAAAATGTTAATTAAAAAATAAATCCCCTAAAACTTATAAAAATGGAAATTGAATCTGCCGTTAGTGCTTGATGAAATATAAATATTTGTTGTGACTGGTTATGACCTACATAAATCATTCTTTAATGAATTTCATAAAACCTTTTTTGAAAGGTTTATTCATTTTGTTCAGTTTCCAATTTAAAACATATGCTTCCTTCTCAAGAGTGAAAGTGACTAGAATATATATTTACAGATAACCTTTTATTACCTTTTTTTTTTTAGATATATTTTAAAACACATTAAAACTTTCTTTTTTTTTTGCAAAAATCAACATTTAATTTATATATTTACATTTTTCTTCCTTTTTTTTTGATATTTCATTTCTATTTTTTACTTTCTCTCATTTATTTTGAATTAAATGTAAGTTCAAGTATTGCATATTTTCTTTTTCATTCGGCAAAAATTCAGATTTCAAATTCAGCGTTTGTTTCTTTCTTTTTGCGACATATAAATTCAGAATTATTTTGTAAGTTTTATGGTATGCTCAAATGACATGGAATCGTCTATTTAACAGAGCAACTCGGCTGTGTTTTGTATTACTGATAAATTACATTCTTTGCTATCTAAACAAATTCTTAACAGGTTTTTATGGTAATTTATTATATTTTATATTATATATCATAATAAATTGTCAACTGTTAAATGGAATAGAGTAAGAATGATCGGAAATCAGTTTTCTGGTACAAATCAAACTTGTAAATCTGATATTTTATTGTTTCATTAAAGTTAATGCATCATTAACAAGCCATATATGATATTTCAAAAATGGAAATCCATAAATTGTTATATTATAGGTCCAATTTGACCCATCAGGTTTCAATTTAGTCTACTAAACTAGCCTTCAGTGTATGGAAAAATCTGTACTGAAATGTTTGTTTAAATATGAAGAGAGAACTGATTACAGATACATTTTCATTATATATATATATATATATACTTTTTCGTTGGAAATACGATCCAAAACGGACAAATATAGTTCAATATAGACAAAGAAACATAGAGAAATTTCTCTATGTTTCTTTGTCTATATTGAACTATATATATATATATATTGTACCCTTGTATATATAAACCAGATATTTCACCTTAGATCTTATTCACGTCCTGATGACGAATGTTATCATTCGAAACATGTCGACCATAGGAGATGTACTTTATTGTGTAGAGGAAATAACGAGAGTGTTATTTAGAAAAATTGAGAAACTTGTTAAGAAACAGGTATCAGCTAAATTTGGTGTCATTTTCAATAATATATATATATATATATATATATATTTATTGGTATATATATATATATATATATATATATAGAAGAGGCACTTCTTTCTAAACCCAAATAAAACTACAAAAAGTTGTTGCTTCTCTTGGGATAACATGTTTGTAAATGAACCTCACGTTTTTTATCAAATCAACCTAGATTTTTTTATTTCGAGGTAAATACGCTGTACAGGTGTTCAAGACAATTTCAGAACACTTTTGTAAGGCAATATTAGAAATATTGCCAGTTTATAATTTATTTCAACAATGAACGATTTTAGGTGCAATATTCTCTTAGAGAATCTAGGCACAGATGGCTTTTGACTGTTTTATTTGTAAATTATGAATTAACTTTCCCTTACCTCAGTTATTATTAACATCTGCACGACAAAACCTTTTTGTAGTTAATATATTGTAACCAATAATGCCACTGAGGTAAACAATTTATAGCGCAAACCATAAAGTAAATATATTCTAATATAAATAATTAAAAAATATTTCGTTATTATTTTTGTAAAGTTGAATTATAAACTGTTAGTGTTTCTTTCACTTAGATGTAATAAAACGTGTTAACAGGCTACAGCTTACAATACATTATACTACATGAATGATTTCGAAACAGATTGAAAATAGTAAGCTAGAAATCGGGTTTTATGGGGGCTTTTTTTTGTATTGGTGTCTCACAAAAAACTATTCTAAATCACGTCCTTAAATTTTCTTTTGCGTTTGATAATTATTCTTAGCATCTGGATATTCAGTTTTCAATCATAATTTAATTTTTTTCAGATTAAACAGTGTAAAGTCCATTTGTATTTTGTACTTATTATTTACTGACAGCTGTTAGCGCCCACACGTACAGCCCTCTGGAGCGGTTTCCCAAAGTGGACTCCGTCAGTGAGGCTGAGCGGCTCCAGAAGCTCTTTCTTAAAGAGGACCAAATACTTTATATGGAAAAATCAAATGTCTATAGAGGTTTAATTATTTATCTTTGTTTTTAATCCAATAATTATTAGTTAGTGTTAAAATTTTAAGTTAATGTTTTTTTCTTATTTATTTTAGAAATTGTTTTGTTAGTGCTCCTTGAAAAACCTTTGCCCTGCTTAAAGGCTGCATAGTGTCCTTAAGTTCGGGAAACTCTGATCAAGAGGATGCTAGTGGTTAGGAGGTTTGCCGCTAGTATCGAAGAGTTACTGCTCAATGCTGGTTATTACCGAGATGGAGTTGGGTTAGTAAGGGATGGACAAGCCATAAAGTCTTTGTTCTATATCAGTTATTCTCAACTAATATAAATCTTTAAATTTCTTCTTGTACTCAACAAAATAATTTTATTAATTGGTTAATTTTCTAATATCCAATCCTTCACTTTTTGAGCAATTCTTTCTAGTTTTGTCATGTCAAAAAGTCCTCAATAGATGCTAGTAATTTTATTTGTGCTCTCTGCTGCGTTTCTGTGTTCAATTTTTATTGATGTTTTATAACAAGAACTAACTAGCTGCTCTCTAAGACATAGAAACGGAGCTGGAGAGAAGTTCTTCCTCCCCCCCCCCCCCCCACTCCCCACACCCACAGACACTGCCAAAAGGTAGAAATGTGTTTATTGCTTTCCTTTGTATTATTATCTAATTTAATGGAGTAACAAAACCTTTCAATTATCCAACAAAGAAATTTAAGCGTTGCATTTCAACATGGATCAATAAAATCTTGCCATGGATTTTAAATTTATCATGTTTTACTTTAGATTCCCAAGAGTGTACTTCAGACCAGTAAGGTCTATGAAAACAGTGATTTCTGGTGGAAACATGTAGTACTTTTGGGATGCCAGAATAGTATACTGACTGAAACATACGGGCCAATACTAACAGTTCAAGCACCACCCTAAGTATTTCGTCAGTTGCCTCCCACCCGCATTATCAGAAAAAAATAGAATATTTCACTATTCAGGTCACAAGTTCTATTATTTCAGCTCGGTTTTCACTGAAATTGAACCATCCCTGCCTTATAGAGGCTGCAGTAGCTCACACCTGCAACCGAGATACTGTTAAATATCTCATAGATCTTATAATATATTGCATTTATTACAGTTGATAATCAATTATGATGCTTAATCACTGATCAATTATGATACTATCACTGAAGAACCACAGAGTGATAGAAAAATTGTGGAGATTAACCTTACCTACTGTTTATCATTGTGATTGAAACCAGTCACCAGCAGGTCAATACCCCGTGACAGGCTCAGACATTCAAATATCTGAAGCCATACTTAGTTCCCTTAGTTTTTAGTGTTTTTCTAAGTACTCTTAGAAGACTAGAAGCTAGAAGAATTCCTTTGTATGATGTCAAACTGTTGCTTTGTAACATCATCATGACGTAACGAATATGTACTTAGTGAATCAGAGAGTGCATCACATGTATGAGAAATTTTTTTTTAATTTTGATGTACCTACACATTTAGAATCCAATAAACTTTGTATTTATAAAAGGTGATATAATGCCATAATGCTCCTTTAGTCATCAAATATACGCAAGTTCTATGAATTTGGAACATCTATTCTAATATTGGTGTCAACCAATGAGTCACTCTTTTCACCCCTAGAACTGCTAAAGAGAAAACTTATAAGTGTAGCTAACGAAACCTCTAATGAACCCATAAAAATCCTTAGACATGCAGGGTAATATAACAGAGATATACAGTTGATTATATCTCTTATGCAGTGTATATTAAAATTACACAATTAAAACAAAATTACTGTTAAATAATAAAAGTATAATTACACTTTATCACTGCAGGTTTTCAAACCACTATCGTTTGCATTAAACACCTCTTTCATGTCTATTTTTCAGTATTGAAATGTCCTACTGCGGGTATACTTTTAGACTTCCCTGTTTCTCGTTTACTTGGGTGTTTGAATAGTTATCTCACTATTTGTGAGTATTTAGAATCGTTTTCATATTTAAATAAAACAAAAAAACTATCAATTAATATAGGTATATTCACATAGATTAATGTAATGAATTTCACAGTCTTTTCAAAAACGTTATTTATATGGATGGTATATTTTTTTATTATAACTACATATAATAGTTTTATTAATTCAATCAATATAGGGGTTGGTAATATTTGTCATTAAAGCATTGATAGCCCTTGTGTGCAGTAGGGGTTGATTATAGTGTTAAGCTTACCTTATCAGGGAATTTAGATGGTCCCTTATGCAAAAGGTTAAGTCAACCAGGATGATAAGGCACGGCCCAAAGAGGGACAGCTTTCAATTCTCATTAGCTGCTCTTGCCGTGATCATCATTCCAAAATCACATATCGACATAATTTCATTATGTTATCTCTATAAAACTCAAATCAATAAGCAAATATGTTATGGTAGCACATTATATATTGAATAATATTTTGTCAAATATAACTGTAATTAATAAGGTTCAAAGAAAGGGTTCTTGAGGATTGGAAAGGGTTCAAAGAAAATTAAACTCCTGTTTGTACGCCGACGTTTCGCTAAAAATTTTTTTGGTATTTTCAAGGCTAAAATCCAATTTATTAACGACATAAGGAGAGCAAGACAAATACATCAACATATACATCACGGAATACCAACCAACAGAAAACAAAAAAACAACAAACAAAAATACAGTAACAAGAAAACACAAAAGGATCATAAAATACCCAGTGTTATTATTCATTATTTAAAAACAAACATTAAGTTTAAACCTAATTACTTATTATTAATTATTAAGACAACAAAACACAATTTTCAAACAGATAACCACAATATTAAAAAAAATAATTCTGGGACGATACATTTATACAGAGCATTAAAGCAAAACAAACAGACAGTAACAAACACAGTATGCAAGAAAATTACAAATCAATAAAACAAGCAAAAAATAAAAACAATTATAGGGAAAAAGCTACAAAAATCATTACTTTGTTTCTGAGGAAAAACATTTAACAGTCCATGCCTTTATCTACCAGGATCAGAACAGATACGATTACAAAGGAAGGTTACATAACCATAAAAACAGAAAACAAGCTACTCCTCCAATATCAACCTGAACATAGTTCAATGGAAACTATTGAAGGAGATTGGAATAAATTAGACTAATACTGGATATATCCGATCTCTTATTACAGGCAGTTGGTGTTTTCATAATATTTATCATTTCTTTAAAATTTCTCTTTTTAGTGTGTTTTTCATGTTCAAGATTATGTAAATCATCAGTAGATGTATTTGTCTTGCTCTATTTATGTCGTTAATAAATTGGTTTTTAGCCTTGAAAATGCCAAACAATTTTTGGCTAAAAGGAAGCGTATAAACAGGAGTTTAATTTTCTTTATGACCAAAATCTTCAAGAACCCTTTCATTGAACTTGATAAATTAGTGGTCGAAAAGCTATATCAATATAATGAATAAATATTTGTTTCAATAGTCCCACAATATTTAACTTTGCCATTATCAGTTTATCAAAACTTGGTTCTGCAACTTTAGAGTCCTTTATTGAGCCATATGCTGATACGGAAAGAAATCGAATTTTAATGGATAGTAATAAAGAATCGAATGAATTTCGAAATAAAATATTAGTAGACTGATAAGATAATATCTAATGTAAGAATATTAGAAATCAGTCAATTATCATCAAATTGTCATCCTGTGAAAAAGGAATCATTGCGAAAGTGCTCAAGTGGAGAATTAAATGTAGGCGGTCAGATGGTTTATAATAATTTGAAACACACTCATATATAACAGTCTATTACAAGTATTATACTTTTCACATAATTATTCCCCCTGTAGTGTAAAAAATAGTTCTTTTTATAGTTACTTAAGTATTATTCTTATAACTGCAAATATGTTTTAAGTAAAAATTAGAAAGTTGGTATTTGAGAGTTTAATTATTTAAATTATACTATTTTTTTTATTGAAAACTACAAAAACAGTAGGTTTTAATGTAAGTTTATTCATTAGTAGTTTAAAGGGGAAAATTCATAATTTTTTTTAAATTATAATTTATAAATAAATTTGAAAATCTTTTTTCGAAAAAAGCATTTACTTTAGTCATACAACATAATACACTATTATGTTATTAATTGGTAATATTGTTACTTACGATTCGTAGACCTAAAAGTTTGAAGTAAATCAAATGATGTATATACCTTGAAAACTAAACGAAAAATTAATGGAAAACAAATACTAGAACTCACAATCAAGATATCACAATAAGCACTTGAATAACAATCAACCGCATTAAGAAATGAGAAAAAAGACTAAGATCTTTCAACTGTTACAAGCGGTCTTCGTCACAGTCAAATCCAACTGAAATCAAAAAATCAAACTGAAAATCAATATATTGATTGCACTGGAGATAAAATGATTATTTATGAAAAATCAGTATTATTAAGAATATTATCGATCCTCTGTGATTAAATGTAATAGATCAAATATTACAAGCATTATTAAGGGTTTATTCAAGCTTGAGGGTAAATCGTCTAGCCTCATCTACGACGGTTGAAAGCCAACAGATAGTTCTTGTTTACTTATTTCTTCCTGTACTCTTTTGTTTACTCTAACATCTCTTTCGGTCCATTGACCTTACTTGCACTTTACACTGTTTAAAGGACCTCTCTTGCCTCCCACTCTTCTAAATCTTTGATTTCATTTGGGATTTGACTGTGACAAATACCGCTTGTTACGATTGAAAGATCAGTCTTGTTTTCTCATTTTCTATTGTGGTTTCGGAGTTTATATATATATAAACTATATTGACACAAAGAACACTCAGAAATGAAACAGAAACTCACTACTACATTCCGATGTCCTCTTCATCAGGAAGATGAAGAGGACATCGAAATGTAGTAGTGAGTTCTGTTTAATTTCTGAGTGTTCTTTATGTCAATATAGTTTATTTAGTTTGTGGAATCGTTTCATTTAATTGGTATATATATATATATATATATATATATATACATAAGATTTCTCACAAACACTTGAAATAACAATCAATGATCAACCACAATATGAAATGAAAAAAAAAGACTAATATCTCTCAACCGTAACAAGCGGTCTTCGTCAGAGTCAAAAATCCAACTCATTTCTTAGTTGCGTTTTTGACTCTGACGAAGACCGCTTGTTACGGTTGAAAGATCTTAGTCTTTTTTTCCCATTTCATATTGTGGTTGATTAGTGAAATATATATATATATTTATAAATTAAAAAGAAGGTTGCACGCAGATAGACAAAGGAATAACTCACTTATATATTTTGACTATCGTCGTCATCAGGAGGTGAAGAGTCATGCAGGTTATATATATATATATAATTTTAGTTGTAGTTTATTCAAATTTTTACGAAAAATATTGATTGTTATATTTTTTATATTTTTGATACTTTTATGCCCTTTTATTGAGTGAGTAAGTATTAGTTTTTATTGTTAATGAGAGTTAGTGTTAATGAGTTGATAAATAGTATTCAGAAGAGAGAGAAGAGAGAGTATATGGAATGCTTAGATTATTCTAAGGCAAAGTTTTAGAAGTGAAGTTGGGAAGGAAGAAGACAATTTGATTGGGCGGCAGGAGTGAACAAGTGCGAGGAGTGTGGGACGCGGTAGGAGAAGGTCCCCACCGCAGGTGTATTCGGATGGTTGTTTTGAAATCTCGACCGAGAGCGTCTCCAACAGGTAGTAATTACATACTGGTTCTCGAGCTCCCACAGATCCAGTTTACATTTAGAGGGGCATCATCTATCTTTTTTTTTTTTTCAAGTCCCCTCTTCGTTCGCCCGGCGGCCAGTATAATTAAGGAACTGGTTTTGTGCGCGTGGCTCTACCCCCTCCATAGCCAAGGCAGGCCGCCTATCCCCTCTATTCGACTAATCTTCTTCGCTAACGGGCTTCCAGCAGCCTCTGTCGCATTTCAAATTGTAAAATTCTTCACTGCTTCATTAATTCAACAACTGATCGAAATATTAGAGAGAAACAGTCAAAGTGAATCCTGTGAATAATCATGAATTCAAACGAGATACTGTATTCCATATGGTAATCAACCCTGGCTACTTACCAACGGCAAATGAATAATTTAATATTGAAAGAATCTGCACGCGTAACTCTACAGCAAGCTCTGCCTGGTGTATGTTTTATTTATTCATCTTCCCTACACACATACAGTCATTAAGAACATTTTCAAACTCAACCCACAGTGTTCGGATCCATTCCCTTTAGCCTTAATTGTTTGTCTTGTCTATATATTTTTTTAATTAGAAGCATCAGATGACATTTCTAACCTCAGTCGTTTATACAGCTAATGCCCCCATCTTTTCTAATTTCCTTGCATACTTTTAAATCAAAGCAAATAAAGAATTGTTTGAGTGGTAGATATAAAAGTGATATCCTGCTGTTGGCAAAATTCTAAAACAACTCTTTGATTCAGAAATAAAAAAAAAACGCCTTTCTAGTGTAATAAATATATCGTAACTAATTTAAAAAAAGTGAATAAGAAAACAAAAAGTTTTTTAATAATTAATATTTTAGAATTATATCTTGATAAAACTCAATTCATTTTAAAAATCAAACAACTCAATGTAGTAAAAATTGAATGTCAAAAAGAATCATACATCTTTGGCCTAATCAGTATTAAAGTTTAAGGTGACTTCGATTGAGATTTCACTTTTGCGACTCTACAAGCCATTTTTTTTTATTTCTTATATTTTTTGTGTCTTGTTAAAAACAAAGTAATTCTTTATTATGAAGATGCCATATGACAGTTATCATTTTGTTTGTTTGGTATCTAGCCAGACACTTAGAAGAAACTAAAGGAAGTGAACAGTAGAGATACGGCGTATATTTGTTATTACGAATAATCTTTCTTTAAATTAATATCCTCATAAAATATCTTTGTGATATTCACGCTTAAATATTTGCTCACGCTTTAAACTATAAAATACTAGAATTTTGGTGGGCATCGAACCCGCGACCTTGGTATTGGAGATCCCATGTGCTACTGTCTGCACCATGGAGACTTTTGTAAAATAAGCTCCAAAAACCTGTTATAAATGACGTCGAATCATTAAATAATAGTTTTTGGAACTGAACTATAATGATTTAATTATAATGAATTTAGAAAGAGAAAATTTATTGAATAATTGACGGGAATATGAAATAATTATTTAATATAACAACAAATAATATTTATTATTGTTAACAGAAGTTTTAGAAATTATGAAATTATAATAAGTAAAATATTAACAGCACACAATTATGTCCTTAATCAATAAATACTGTCATAATGCCTATATTTTCATCTTTTGATGAAGATATCATCTATCAGTCTATCTATCTATCTATTTTTAAAAATTGATAGAGTAGGGCTGCCGATGCATCGGAAGGTACAGAAAAGTTCTTAATAAAACTAATTCTCTAAATTAAGGAGTTCGGGACTAATTGCGTTGGCTCTAGCATTTCAGGAATTGACAACTTCTTCAAGTTGTCAAGAGATGAACTGGCGCTGATATCTATAATGCTTGAATCAGTTTTACTCGTGTCGCAGATCTACTAAATTCCATTTAACTAGTAATATGAGAGTTCAAGAAGATGATGAGAAATGCTCTTAATTTCTGATAAATATTGGTGAAGACAGAGTGTACAAAAAATGTAAATAATAAGAATTGTCCTAAAAATATGTTCATTACTCCTTTATTGAAAATTAATTGATTTTGAGTTTATCTACATTTATGTAAACATGATTTCATTAAAATGAAGGTATTGGATGACCCAATGGGTCATGGGTAGTCTAGTATACTATTATAATGGCTCTGACAAAATCATAGCTTAGTGAAACTATATTAGTCCTAATTTGTAAGGTCAGAACGAACTTCACAAAACTAAACTCACAAAACAGAACACTTGCACAAAAATCAATATTTCAAACAAGATTTTGTCGCAAGGAGAGAGAAGGAGAGTAATAGAAGCTGGAGAAATGCGGTTAGACTGGCAGCTCAAGCCGGTTGAGGTTTTCCGCTTGCTTCCTTCATTGACCAATGCGAGACAGAGGTTACTATGTGAAACAATTTATATTAGGTTTAGTCCCAATTCCAAAGATAGCTCCACTCACCAGAGTTGGGTGAAAATTGATAAATCGAGGTTATAACGAATTCTCTTTGTAACATACATTCTTAATCACTTCAAATATGTCAAGATTAAATAATCTAATTTTCATTAAAGATTATTGCACAAGGGTCATTCTAGTTGTATATTATTTGAGCATTAGTTACATCAAAATTATATTTTTCTTGTATAACCCTTCATAATACATTTTATTATAGTAGATTTAGGGGCCAGGCTATCTCAGTGGTTAACTTACTCGCCTCTGGGCTGGTAGTCCGTTCGCGGGTGGTTCGATCCCCACCTGGCCATCGATTTATTCACGTGGGAGGTGGATGAATCTGAGTATGTCGTCCCTCTGATAGGACGTTAAGCCGTCATTCCTGAGTCTGTACATTAACAGATACTCGTTAAAGATCCCTACTCTATATGCAGTTGAATCGGCAAAATTTTGTTTTCTCAATCTAGGATCTGTATAATCACAGATCAAAAAATAAGCCGGTAAACAGCTGTCGTTATCACCCGCTGGCAGATCGGTTAAACAATAACAAAAAATAGTACATTTAATATGATATGTCCCTGTTAAACTAATTATATGAAACAAAAATTATATGCAAAACATAATAAAAAAAATGTAAAATAATTGAAATGTTAATATGAAAAGCAGTGTCATTGTTTTTAACGTCACTGTTTCTGATTGCAGGTTTCTGTCGTTGTCTGAGGTGAAAACAGTCTAAAGAAGATGGATCTTCATTCGCATATATGAAGTTATTGGTGAGTTTTTTTTTTCATTATTTTTTTTCACTATCAAGACTTTCATTACTTACTTTCTTTAGCTTTCTCTTGACAAAAAATGACAGATTGGATAGGAGGTAATATTTTTTTTTATAAATTTTCTTATACAAAAAAATGTCCATGAAATGATTTTATTAATGTTAATAACAAATAACAGTAAAAATTAAGTAATCATTGAGTCAATTTAATATTTATTAACTTCCACTGTTTAGACAATGACCAGCTTTGTTTACAAAGGAAAATAATATCAGGTTATTCACCTAAAAATTTTCCAAATAGAAGAAAGTTATTAAAAAATAGTACTTTGAAAAGTCAGAGATTTGGAATCTTACTTAAATCTTGAAAGACAAAAAAAAAACTCAACTTTAACATTTTAGCGGTAAAATTGTAAGTAATTATTTGGTGTTCTTCTCAGAGTAATATAAGGGGCATAGGGTAATTTTTAGAGGATGATTTTTAATACTTCCTTTACATAATAATTATAATGCATACCACGGTCACGAAACGCTATACAAATGAATGCTAGCATGAAGGAATAAATTACGACGGGTTCTGTGACGGAATGCGGCTATTATGAATACTACTTCTAGGGTGTACATGAATGAACGTGCAATACTATTAACAAGTACTATTATTATATAGTAGAACCTTTAATGAATGATAAGACTATAGAGTACTACGATTAATTGGTACTCTATGAATGAACACTCCTTTTATGTATACTTGGAGGTATGAAAGAATTACTATCTTTAACTAGCACTTTCAATAGTGAAAAATATAACTGATAAGCCCTTAAAAATTTCATACTCATTATTACGAATATTAACAAAAAAATTTTGTTGTCCACTATTACCAATAAATAGTACTACTATTACTTTTTTTTATAATTAATTATTACTACCTTTAATATTTATGAATGTTTACTACATTAATGATAGTGTGACCTAATCTATGACTATTAGCAGATACTTATATTAATGAGTATGCAGACGAAAAACACTGGAACATAATAACGATTTCCATCGTTAATGGTTAATAGCATTAACAAGTTATTCTATTAATAAGTACGAATTCCAACAAGTAACATCAACTCATAAATGTTAAAGTAATGTATCGTACAATTTTCGGATGATATATCATTCCAAATTTGGCATTTAATTGTTTATAATAGCACCATATATTACAATTTGCCATTTAATGGTGCCCGAACACTTTTTCTTGTATAATTATTTTTGTATTACTTCAATAACAAAACGTGCTGAGGAAATAAACTTTGAATTTAACTTAACTTTTTTACTACACGTTTTATTTATGATAGTCTATTTAATTAGTAGACGATATTTTCCTATTTCTAGGTAGTTAGAAGTGGTTAGATCATTATTTAAAATTTATCACACAATAAATGCCTGAAAAGTTTATTCAGATTTTAAAATTTTCACTGGAAACAAGTTTAGAGATTAGTATGCTAATTTGCAGAAAATGGTGGAATGTTGAAGATGAATTCCATGAATGCGGAGTGTAAGTCGGTAGTGGGGG
Organism: Hermatobates lingyangjiaoensis; assembly: GCA_026182355.1. NCBI lineage: Eukaryota > Metazoa > Arthropoda > Insecta > Hemiptera > Hermatobatidae > Hermatobates > Hermatobates lingyangjiaoensis. The sequence goes on from JAPFBL010000023.1 coordinate 3,119,014, forward strand.
TGGTTGTTTGGTGAGAGGAGGGGAGGCTGATGAAACTGGACCACGAGGGACGCTGACCCCTTGCTTCAACATAATTGGATAACCTGAGAATAATTATAGGAATAAGTCCTGGGAGATGCTTCTAATCTCTTATCCTCCCTTCCAGTTGTTCCATTTCTTAGACTCCATTACTTTTTTTCACCCCCCCCCCCCTCGCACCCCTCCGTCTTTTAATAGAGGACTGAGGCTGGGGACTCGGGGGAGACTGGTTGCCTAATGATCCTCAGTGTTGGGTTTCTGGTGACTGCTGCATCCTTTTCCCGTCAAATTCGCTTATTATCCCCCACTTTCTTATCCAATCCTAAAACTTAATTTCCCTGAAAGTATCTTAATCTGAGGTCAAATCTGCTACTTCTGACATTCCATCAATAGCCCTATTATTTTTTTTTCTTTTTCATCTTACAGACCCAAGTTTGCTTTTTTGCTCTATTTTTTTTTTTTTTTTGGTTGAGAATAAAATCATACTACTAAAAGGTAGGTATTTAAGAAGAGGTTAAAAGCCTGGGATAATACTTTCAAGTCACGGGTGGCTTGTCTGGCATGAGTCCAAACCTTGTTTTCCCACTCTTGACTGATGATGAAGAACTTCGTGCTGTACACTCCACGTGAACTACACACTAATTAAGTCTATTGACTTGCATACCAAATAAGGAAAATACAAAATAAATCATCAGACAATAGGATATTCTAGTCAATTGTCTGAATTCTCTGGAAATAGTTATGGGAATACTTGACTAATTGTGTAATCTAATCAACAGTAATGGGAAAATGGGGACCAAGTATGCCTTGAATGACTATTGACAATCCCCATTGAATCACGTAAACATTATTATGCAGTTATCTGTGTATCTTATGAAATGTAGTCATTAAAATGTTAATCACTAACTTGCTGTTAATGAAAAATAATATCACAGTTATTGATTACTGAAATGATATCAGTAAAATATTAAAAATCCCTGAATCAAACAGTTGTAGTTATCCTAAAAATTTAGCTGGAAAATTCCTTCAAAATTTTCTTAAATTATTCTAATTATAAAAAAGGTTGTCAAACTCGAAATAATAAAACTAAAACTACACATAACAGAATAAATCTTTTACTAAGACTGGCTTAAAGTATAATTAGTTACTAGGTGATGAACAGACAAAGAATAAGGGAAAAATAGATAAATAGAGAGTGTGAGAGAAGGTGTTGATGTCATATCCAATTTAAATCAATGGCAACTCCCATTTTGTATTTTTTTTATGTTATTGTACTAGGAATGAACTGATTTTCAAACTATTTGTTTCTGTAAGTGGTTTTCTCTGTTCCATGTTATATATCTTGAATGATTAAAATTAAAATTAAAATTTTATATTATCCTGAAAATATTTTCTGAACAGAAAAGAAACATGAATGAATACTAATCACTAGGACTCACTTTCAATTTTTCGATCTGTTAACGGTCATCATGAAAGGAAGTAGTATGACTGAACAGCTTCTCAAGATTTAACAAAGTTGGTTACAACGAAAATGATAAAATGAAAATGATAAAAGATAGATATACCTGAAGAAGAAGAAAGTGAGCAAAAATATTTATAAAATAAAAATAAAAGCCATGTAATAAAAAATAAATAGAAAATTAGCAAATTAATCGAGAGAAAAATATTTAACTAAATTAAAATAAACTTAAATAGTGATTAAGTGATATGTTAAAGAGATGACGGTCATCAGAGAAATTGTCGAGTGTTTGAACTAGAGCAGTATTGTGAAATTGTCAAATAAAATACTCGAGAAACGAGAAGGAATATGCAGGGATCGTAAAGCTAGAAGGAATATAATTTAAAAAAAAGACAATAATAAATTAACAATAGGCATGTAAATAATTATTGATAATAAATAATACAAAATAATTATCGAATTATTAAGTTTGGAAGTTTGAGTTTGTACTGAGTGTATTTGAATTTGTGTGTATATATGTGTCTATTATTTGAAATATGAATAAATATATGTATATGTTATTTAAAAAATATAATGTAGATTAAATTGATTATAATGTTGTATATAAAGGGTCAAGAGTCAGCATATATTTTTGCAAACAAGTTGTTTATAGTAGTGTTTATAACTTTGAATGATATTTATTTAAATCTATTATGTAAAAGTTTTCCTATATAGACAGTTTTAAAATATGAAATAATAATTTGGAATCATAAAATAGAAAGAAAGACAATGGAATTATTTGATATTGCTGGAAATATCTTTTTAATGGTGAATGAGCTTTTTATTTTTATAGGTATTGTCTTTTGGTTTTATAGGCTGAATTTACGACATTAATAATCTTATAAAGATATCGAAATTATTTGAGCAGGGTTATTGTTGGAAGTTGAAATCGTGGGCAAACTTTGCCGATATCTCTGTTTCACCGAAATCACAAGAGTTTCTAGTTGCAATAAGTGAACTTAACTGGTTTCATATAGAGAATTTAGTGAGAAAGTGAGATCGTAAAGAAGTTTTCATTGTATTACAGCAAAAACTCTTCAGACTTTATGGCACCAGTGTTGAGAACTATTTATATTTACCTTGGTTGTTTCTTTGGAAGAAATAGATGGCGGCATTGATTAGAAAACAAGGTAAAGAATTTTTCGTGTTTAAATACATCTATCATATTACTATTTCTGACAGATAAAATCTCTATTAATAGACAGACTGACCAGTAAGGGCCAGTTGCCATTACATTACTGACCCAGTTATGCGTGCGTTGCAATTTGTTCATTCCATCCCTTTTAATGAGTATTTAAGGTTCAAAGTATGTGACTACTTCCACTATGGCACTCATTCCACTATGAGAGCTACAGATTCAGAGTAGTTCAGCATTTGAAATGGGACTGGTCCTATGTTGTGTATGTGTATGTACGAGTAGTATAAGTGTATGTAATATTGTTCAAAATGCGTTAAAAGTAAACTATAATACTTCATTTAAGATATAATATACCTAACAGATTATAGAAGAAAAAGATTACTGCAATCCATATTGAGAACAGTTTGACATATTTTCCTCTGTATTACTTTTGATGAACTACTGTTGAAAATATTGATCACAGTAAGTCTTTCCATTTGCTTCTAATCGACATACGCGTGTTTAACATTTTACAAGGTAATCGGACTTTCTCCCTCCTGTATTAAATTCTCTTCTTTTCTTCTTCTCATATTATTGTTCGAAACACCGATAGTGCATGTATAAACACTTGAGGATGAAAATGTGATCCAAAAAGGACATCAAAAGTTAAAACAAAATAAAACAGGACAAACAAGTTAAATAAATCTAAGTTTATATAAAAATTGAAATTGTGTACAATCTTATAATCTGGGTTGAAGCATCTACAGAAAAATAATGGGATTAGAGATGGGAAAGCTCACTTGAAAAGTGACATAACTTTATCCAATTGTCATTTGCTCAAGTATTTTCTGTTATTACTCTTTTAATTACGGTTCAAATGAAATTTTGAACTATTGAATGTACTTTTTTATTTTTTAAATTTTAATTTATTTTTCTATTTATATTAGTGTTAAAATAAGAGAAAAAAACTTGATTGAATTTAGTACTTACAGAGGGGTTCAGATTAGCTCAGTGTCAACTTGCTTGCTTCTGAACTGGTAGGTCCGGGTTTCAATACCCACTCTGTTCCTTGATTTATTCACGTGTGAGGTGAAAAAATATGAGCACGTCATCCCTCGGAGATTACGTGTAATCAGTCTCAAGCCTGAACGATGTCAGATACTCGGTAAAGATTCCCTACTCTAAATTCACTTGAGTTAGGTAAAATTTAGGGCTCTCATTGCAGAATTCATCGTCATTGTGTGGTATCAGAACAAAACCAATGTTCGACCCATGTGTATCCCCTTCTGAGACTATCACTGTAACTTAACCTATGTACACACAAGAAGAGTTCGCTTAGGTTATGCTACATACATACTCCTGTAAGCCGATGGAAATGATGTGTGCTAGATACAAAATGTAAGAGGCAGGTTATCCAACATTATAGGCAATTTGTATATGCAATATTTTCAGCTTTAGGGCAATCATTAACCTGACTGAACTCAAAACCTTTCTTCCTGCTGTTTGAATGAAGCAAAATAAAAAGGCAGTAAAGGGAAAAATAAATTAAAATTTAAAAAATAAAAAAGTACATTCTACAGTTCAAAATTTCATTTGAACTGTAATTAAAAGACTAATGATAGAAAATACTTGAGAAATTGACAGTTGGACAAAGTTATGTCACTTTTCAAGTGAGCTTTCCCATCTCTAATCCCATTATTTTTCTGTAGATGCTTCAACCCAGATTATAAGATTGTACACAATTTCAATTTTTATATAAACTTAGATTTATTTAACTTGTTGGTCCTGTTTTATTTTAACTTTTGATATCCATTTTGGATCACATTTTCATCGTTCTACGATGAAATTAGTATTATTCTTTAGGATCACATTTTCATCGTTCTACGATGGAATCAGTATTATTCTTCAAGATTTCAAGGATTATCATTCAAGTGCATAATGCTTTTGAGGGTTTACATTACATCGTGTAAATTTACAAGGACGGACAATTTATTAAGTATAACTGTTAATTTGGCAAAAAGGAGTGATCAAATTTTAATTACATCGAACACTATTGAGATGAAGCAATTTCAAAGAGCAATGACAGATTGCAGGAAATCCTGTCTTTTTGCAGCAAGTTTTTCTGTTTTAAACTGTTTAAAATGTTTCCAGCTGAATGTAAAAAAAACGTGAAAAAAACAACTAACTATGTATACTTGGGCTCATTAAAGCTATCCATGGAACCGTTGGAGTAATTATGCCAATATATATCTCATGTATCTTTTCACTGCCTGGACTTGCTCTCCTACCATAGAAGACAGAGTGACAATGTTTGCATACTGGTTTGAAATTATTGAGTAATTGATATTTGGTATGAATATTTTCATATGAGTATAAGTATTTTGAGTTTTTTTTTCTTTCTTTACTGGTTTTGTCTCTTTTCAATTCTCAGGTTTACACTTAGTAATTTCATATATTTACACTTATAAATTATATTTTAGAGTATATACCATTTTTTATATTATATATAATATATTTTATTGTTAATTAAACGTATAGGCTATTTGGATCTCAACAAGTTTCAATTTTTATTTACTTTATTCCTTTTGGGCACTACTTGACCAACAATATATTAAAATATTCTTGTTAGTAAGAGCTTTAGTCTACGGTTTTGTTCTTAAATATATAGTATAGAGTTATTTATTTATATATTATAATCACGTTAGTTATTATTGGTCTTTGATAATATATAAACACGATTAAGTTAGCCCTTTCATCACAAAATTCAAAAAATATAATTGAAAATCCATATTTACTCAGTAAAACTACAAATGAAGATAGTTGTTAATAGAATAATTGTTTAGTTAATTTAATTCATAGTGTTGTTTAAAAGTTAAAAATTAGATGAAAGTTCGAGATTACTAATCAGATTGTGGTTTATTACATTGGTTAATATATAAGGGAGGTAATGAATGTTGAGTGGGAAAATGACAGTGCAGTGAGTTAGCAAATGGTAATATTGTATGAAACTAGATAATGGAATAACAAGGGCTGAAAAGTTTTTAGTGGCATGTCAACAAAATGGCTTTAAAGGATACGTGATGCGAGCGGAGTATGGAAGCCAGTTGTAAACGGTGGACAGTGATAATTGTCGGTGGAGGAGAGATAGATTAGAACGTGACGTCAGCAAGGGGAAATGAGTTCACTCGACATGACAGACCGTTCGTGACTAGGTGTCCGCGAACCTACTTCAACCATCCAACGTCACCATTTAACGTTGGCCAATCCTCTGGGGAATCCTACCTTTTATAAGCCCAATGTATCTCTTTTTTTTTTTTCTTCTCTTATTTTGATGTTTTCTCCAGTCAACAAATATACAACATTTAAACAATGAATTCCAAAATAATGCAACTAGAAACAGTAGCAAGTTTTTTATAAATGTATTTTCATACATTTATTTATCACTACCAATAAATTGTGGTTACTAGAAAATAAGAGATAAAGAGGTCTAATTGTTAGAGTACATACCATTGATCAACATCTTTTACCATAATTTATCTTTTATCTTTACATCTTTATGTACGTGTGAAGGTTGAAAAATCCCATGCGCTTCGAAATTCGGAAAAAACCTAAGGACGTCGGTTCCGAGCCTGTACGATACCTAGAGTATTGTGTATCATAGAATGATCCCTCTATCACAATGAACTGGAATAATGGAAATTATAAAACTCCAGATGTAGAATCAATGGATTATTTTAAACCTTATGATGCATAAAAAAATGTCCATGAATTTTAATGTCCTTATCTTTTAATGACTCTCCTCCTTTTAAGTCCTTCTTTAAACCACCAACTTGTTTTTATTCATTCAAGCACTGATCCTTTCGGCTATATCATGATAAAACAGTATAGGTTTATGTTTTTAACGTGCTGCCCTTTAACCACTTTACGATAAACCAACCACTTCCTCGTGAATGAGATAAAAGAAGCAGTCCTTGTGAAGTGCCCTAGGTGGACCTCGCGGAGGTAGGCTTCCACGACCTATATCAACAAATGCTATAAAGTAGTTTCTAGAAGATTGATAGTTACATGATGAAAGAGATCATCACAAATTACATTTAAAAACATGAAAATTGAAAAAAGAAAAGTAACTCTTAATAGGGAGTTGAGATACTTGAAAGAATAGCTAAGTAAAATAAGGAGTCAGAAGTTACAAAAAAAGAAATGAAGGAGAATCATTCAGACGATAAATGCTGGAGTACAGGTTAGATAAAACTATGTCCACCACAACTAGCTTCATCAGAATAAATCATAAACCTAAGCAAACCAAGTTGACTGATCACTGAGGGCGAGAAAAAAGCTTTGAAAAAGACTGGCGCGACAGGAAAATGAAAAGAAGACTTGTGATCCAGCTGCCAAAGTAGTTTGTGTGTGAGCGGACCTTCTAGTCGGGAGACCAACCCAAGACCTGGAACTCTAAGATAGCAGCTAAAGCCGCTTGTGTGGACAACAGCGAATGAGACCTAGAAGGGTGGACCGCCACCCAAGTCAACGCGCGAACGTGCGGACTTTCCACCCCCCTGACGTCAGCCCAGGCTAGCACCTCGCAGAGCTTGTGGCCTCTTAGTTCACGCCATCAGCAAAAAACTACCTACTCATGTTAAACCCCCTCACCAAGACAATGTGAAGGCACATCGGGGGGGGGGGGGGGGGGGTCTAAACCACTAACCACCGACCTCCTCTTTTACTGCGATCTATCAATCAATAAATACTTAATAGCAAAGAGATACATGGATGCCCATTTAACAGGCCCTTCTAATACGAACACTACAAATGCACAGAGTTTTCTAAATTGCTCATACTAGTCTGCATTCCAACCCTACCCACTTCAAATGTATGCCTGTTACTCCTTGTAAATAACTTGACTTTCGTCACCCTTTTTTTTCCTATATCTTATTCATTTCTCCTTCTTCTCTCTTTCATTATATCTTCTTTCATTCTTCTTTTATCTACTTTACATCTTTCAGTTTTTAAATAATTTTATTGGGAAACCATATTTAATAAATTAACAATAATTACTTTAAATATTATTGCTACATTTAAAAACTCAGTCAAGAAAATTTTAACAGAAAGAAATAAAATTTTTTTATTTTTAACTATCTTAATATTTTATTTTATTAAAAATCACTGTTTATTGATTTTGAATTTCCCTTGAAATGATTTGCTAAATTTAACAGCCTATTTCAAGAAAATTTAGACTATAAATTCATAGAAAGGAGTAATGAATATCGATGGATCTTTTAACCATGAGGTGTGAAACTATGACAAAACACAATCAAATTACAAGAAGCTCTTAGGTACTGATGTATATCTGATAAAAGAAATGGGTTTACTGACGAGGATGGATCAAAATTGTCAATCCAATTGGACGATACGTAGATAGGTTTGCCATTAGACGGCTCAATGGAGACATGAACAAGATCAATACTTGAGTTGAAACCTATGAAAGCCAGTGACAGTCAGGAGACAGGGACACTGTACCTCATATCACACCCTGCCGCTCCTGTCAAATTAACCAATTAACATACCTCTTCTTTTGTTTTATTTCATTCGACTTCATTCTCAATAACCCATTCAAGTTAGCAAAACGACCTGATAACACGCCAGTATAATATATTATAATTTCCTAAAAGATTTATTAAGCTTTTGTCTAATAACTAGTTAATACAAAAGGTCTTAGGCATGTCTCTATAATGTTTAGCAAAATTCCACAAAAGCATTTTACTAACAATGGACGCAGCAAGGAATTCATTATGCAAACAAAATCCAGGCGACTTTAAAAGGAATACACTGGAGGCAAAATGATGACTAACGAGTCTGCTAATTCTACACCTTTAATTACAAGCAGCGTAAACTTGTCTACACTTAATAGTGCTTAATTAGACAGCGTCATTAGAAAGTGTCCGATTATATATTAAACGATGTAGGCAGGTGCTTAGCTAGGCAGATTATTGCCAAAAATCATAGCATCCTTAAGAATTCATACAATCATTTTTAAAACTAACCTGATTAAAACTTTGTGAACTAATATACAACTCTTAAATAAATTCGAGTCAATATTCTATACTTACCGTAAGATTTTTATATATATTTTATCTCCATAAGCATAAGGCTAATAATTTTTACCAAACCCATATATTATTTAAAACTTTTTCAATAGACGTTAGCTACCTTGAAAGAACTAAAAATATTTCAATTTTCTTCAGTTAATGTAGCAGTTATTCTTAAATTTTAATTTCACTCCCTTCATTACTACTTCTGTGGTTAAAAAAAAAGAGTTGGAGACCAGTCAATAATATAAAGAATATGTAAGAAAAAAATATGAAAATATGAAAAAAAAGGTTCTATTGAAAAAATTTAAATTGATGAACCGCAAAAAAGAATTATTGTCATTACAAAATAGATAGTAATATAACAACACCAGTAGGTATAGAGCATCATAATATTTATTATAATAAAATATTATTTCAATATAATATTATAATATAAAATAATAATATTATAATATTATTATAATATATTATTTTATTATTATATTATATTATAATATAATATAAAATTATATTTCAATATAATATTATAACATTTTTTATAATATTTTGTTCGTTTTTAGCAAAATAATCACTCTGGTTGATGGTTAAATCAAATTCCCTTTCCTTGTCTTAGGGGAGGGGGATTCTGGTATAGTGCTACAACTGAAATAACTTTATCTTGCCACAGAAAAATGCCAAAATTGAAGAAAAATTATTTTAAAATAAAAATTGTTACTTTAATATAATTATAATTGATTGTAATTAATTATATTTTTTTGGGGGGGGGGGGGGGAAGGAGGTGAAATGCATTTACGCACATAGTGCTGGGCTCCCAGTATGAACCAGACTACCAACTAAAACACCCCCTTTTTCACCTAGGACCTAGCCTGGAACTGTATAATTATTAATAGTATAATTTATTGTACTATTATAGTTCATGTTAATTTTTAATTGTATTTATGCCTGAAATAATATTTAATTCCATTGTTAGTTATAAGGGAGTTATTAAACATAATGAGTGAAATTATTACGTCAATGAATAAGTAGTTATCTTTAATTTTCAAAAATAATAATTGATTTTGAAAAGTTACATTTTAAATGTGATATTATAAAAATATTTTTTCTAATTGCACTAATTGAATGAACTACAATTTAAATAAGCATTCTAATCAAAAGTTGCCTTAACAAATTAATTAAAACTATAAACATACGAGCTTTAACTTACTTACACTACTCTAAAGTATTCACATATTAAATTATCAAAAACTCTTTGAAGACCTAAAAAACATATAAACCTTTATTAACTCAAGATAAATTTAAAAAATAACATTATTAATGGAAATGTGTCTTCGTGCGGAATAAACTGAAATTAAAAATTCTGCAGGAGATAACCTGTGACAAGTTATTTTCAAAATGAGAACAAAGAACAAAGTAATGTAAATGACAGCAATTTTTAATGTCTATTTAGTTTAAACTGTTTGGTTGTTCGTTTCAACGGCTTTAGATGTAGGCTTTTCTTTCTAGTGGACTTCTGGGGGTAAAATGTGTGACATATAAGCTATTTGGCTGGCCATTTCAGTTATATGTGTGTTACTATATAGGTAGTATACCTCAGTGAAGAAAGTCCATTTGATTAGGGTAGGGTGTTTAAAGAGTTTCTGACATCGTACAATCTCAGGAATGACAGCTTTATGTCGTCTCTGAGACGTTTATTCAACGAAATTGTTCTTTTCACATGAAAATTAAGCTTTAGATCTCCACTCTTAGTACTTACGGCATGCAGGTTACTTTCTAACTACACCAGACGCCTTTGCTATGCTCCAGCTATTGTGTGTACTGATAATGCATAACATGTGTGCAGTTATCACCTCTTGATTGCATTATATAGTATTATTTATTTATTTAATCTGTTCAAATAATTTTTGTGGTATAATTTTGTTCACATCTAAACTTAATTTGGTTTTATTATTTCCATTTATTTTTTCTTTATACTGTATAATTTTTAATCAATTCAGTTAAGAATATTATTTTTAAATAAATTATTTAATATGGTAAAAGAAAATCACGGTGAGGATTGATAGCTAGTCGAAGCGTGTTTTAAGACCGGATCATTAAAATCTGTCTCGATCGTGGACTCCTCAAACACCGTAAAAGGAACTTTACAGCGCTCCACCATCCCTCTCGCCTCACCTGCCCTCTGTCATTGCCTTTTATACCTTCCTTGTCCACCCCACGTACACAATGACAAAGTCCCTTCATTAATCACTTAACCAATTATCTATTTATCTAATTAAATATCAATGGACGGAACTTTATTCTACCTAATGAAATATTAATTAAATTATGAATTTCTGGATAACTTAAAAGCTCACTGTAATCAGCTCGTCTCCATAAAACAAAATAATATAGATAACGCAGTTTTCCATCAATCAGCCACATGATTTGATATTGATTTTATTACAAACTGTCATTAGTGACTATTTGTCTTAATTATAACATTTAAATTTTAATTGAATAATTTTATATATACATGTTTAATTAATAAATATATATGTGTTATATATTACATATATAAAATTATATATACATATATGTATATGTGTAAGTTGGGTTTTTGACTCTGTATTTCCCATTTCGTATTGTGGTTTGATCTTATATATATATATAAAACTTTAAATTACACAAAGTACGACACAGAAAAGAGAATAAAAAAAACACTTACAGAATTCATTATTTCGAACTGTTGTTCGTCATCAGAAATAGACTAGAAGGGAGGACGAAGTGAGAGAGATCTCCCCCCGTCGAAGAACGGAGCGCGAATATATATATATATGGGATTTTCGAAGTTTTATTTTTTTTTACATCCAAAATTGAAGTTTTATCAAATTAATATAAACGATATATGCCTAATTTTTTTAACAAAACCATTTTTTAATCTTATAATAGGTATGATTAGATATTGATCTTTTGATTGCTTTGTTCTGTTTATTCCTTCTATGTCTATATTTCACTTATAATTTTCACTTTATTTACAAACTACTTATATACAATAGCTGTATTATTATAGCGGAAACGTATGCTCAAAAAAAGAAATTAATTTACCCGAACGTTTAATTAAATTACATCTAAATAAAATCACAATAATTTATAATTGTATCTACTATTTTTGTCATTGATGAATTGATTTTAGAAATATATATATATATATATATATATATATTTATTTTTTTGCGTTAGGTACAGTTAAATGAAGAAGCGCTATAAATGATATGCTATTAATATTAACAGATATGCAATAGCATAATATAAATGATATGCTTATCTTTATATTAACAGATAAGAGCACATTTCTGAAGCATTCTTCTTACTGCACTCCAGTACTGTCATCCACACACATACCATGTTTCTTAGAATCAATGTTTCACTTGTTGAAACCAAAGTTCTAGAGTTGCTGACGGATCAGATTTCTTATATTCTACTTTCATGTGTTTATTAAAAACTTTTTCCACCCCTCAGAAGATCATTATGGTTTATTAATCAAGTCGTTGGATGATACTGGAAGCCTCTAATTATTAATTCAACTTTTCAATTATTAATAACATTATTCATTGTTTAACCCTTATTTCTTCCGTTTCTGAAATAATATTATTAACTGTTGTTAATTATTCATCGCATCACAAAACTGTTCAACTTAAACGACTTTCTTTTTCAATTTTTCATTCTGTGACACAAAATATAGTATTATATATGCTATTTGGTGGTAATGTTTATTTTTTCAGTCCAATTTGATAGATACTTTATTTTTTTAATAACTCTAAAAATATATTTATGACAGAAATAAAGGCAATTGGAAACCAAAAAATACGATGGATTTTCTTTATTTTTGGCCATAGAAAGCTGATATCAATCAGACAATTTGATGCCTCCTTGTAATGATGACTTTTTTCAAGGTAGAAATGTTTTTATTTTTCTTATGAGCTGTGCAAGCAGTTGTTGTATGGTATTTATTCATGATTAGTAAGGAAAAATACATTAAGTCCTCGCTACAAGGATTTAATTATATAACACGTTTTGAACACTCAGTGTTCATCATCAGTTAAGAAGGCCAATTTAGCTCAGTGGTTAACGTACACGCCTCTGAATTGATAGCACCAGTGTTTGATCCCCATCTGCCCCTCGATTTATTTTCGCGGGAGCTGAATAAATCTGAGTACGTCGTCCCTTGGAGAGGATATTAAGCCATCGGTCCCGAGCCTGTATAATGTCAGGTACTCGTTAAAGATCTCTACTCGAAATGTACTTGAATTAGGCAAAATTTAGGATTTGCAATGTAGAATCACCATTCAAACAAAAAGCCGGTTAACATCTATGTTTTTCACCCCCTGTGGGATTGGTTTAAATAACAATAATTATCATCAGTTACATCTGCCTCAGTAAGGCGATGTAGGTACCCAAACTAACACTACCCAACATTGCTTGATGATGAACCCTAAGTGTTCAAAACTCGTTATATTATTATATCCTTCTAGTGAAGACTTAATGCGATCGTTGTTATTTAGGCATCATTGTTTGTGTTACTTTTTGTTTCATAGATATTTTCTGATAGAAATAATGAATTATATTGTAGATTATATGAATAGATTGTAATAGATGTTACAACTAAGGCATGACTTCTTGGTGGTCATGAACCGAAGTGTCTGACTGGTGTTGCAGTTCTGATTCCTTCCACCCTGCTAACTTTCAATCCATCGCCCACTTTCTTCCCTTTTCTCATTTTCTTTCCCTTTCACCCTCTCACCTGCCTTTCTCGCCTTTGATGGCTTCTCTTTAATTATAAAGGCAGTCGTAACGATTTTCTCTCTCTCCTTCACCCTTTCTCACTCCTTTTTTTTTTCAATCCTTACTTTGTTCTCTCTGGCGTTAACTAAAAATTTGCATTTGACGCTTTTACTATTCACGGTAGCCTTGTTGAGTCTAAAGCAGTTCGTCTATTTCAAAAGAAATGTCTCTATTAAAGCTTATAACACAAAGAGTTTGTTTTTTTTCCAAACTCTTCAAGATTCAATGACCTTGTTATTCATTTTAGATGGTTTCAAGCTATGTATTATACCACTGAATAAACCAGGCATCTACAAAATTATCTTTATCTACAAAATTATCTTTATAACAGCAAAATCGAATGCATATAACTCCCTTTCTGTATTTTTCTTCTATGCGTGATACTTGATCTTTGAATTAATTTATTTAGTTACATTTTAACATCTATATATTACATTGAAATATTTTGTACTAACTTTATTAATTAAAGATTTACCTGCATGTCATTAAAATATCCATGTTTAGTTCTTTTGATAGCGTATTACAATGAATAAAAGTGCTTGTAGATATTTTTTATGCATTAATTATTTTTTTATAACTTAGAATATTGAATCTTTTAATTCAATCTATATTTTTGGAATTTTTTGTTGTTATTTAATTTTAATCAATAAAATTTAATCGCTTTTCATATTTTTACCTTGGCGCCAATATATGAATTAACCAAAATTTTGTAACGCACCTTTAATATGAATATGAAAAAATTATTTTTAAGCTTTGAAATTCTAGGAAGTTTCGGGAACTTAAAAAGTTAAGTAATATTTCCTTTCATGTATGATGCTTTTTTTATTCTCAAAATGTATATTTCAAAAATAAATTTGTATTTATAAGTTTTTTTAAATAATATATATTATATTGTAACAATATAATTTCTCAATGTTCTCCAGATTATAAACTCAGGATTATAAATAAAGTTTTCATTTTGCAACGCATTTTCTCAATAATATAAATAAATCGGTTTTTGGAAAAATATTTCAGATTGAAAAATATTTTCAGTAACTTTATCAAAAAAAAATGACGGTTTTGTTTTGATATAATTCTTTTGAAAATGTTGAAAATCATATTCAACTTCTTTTTTTTCTCAGAAAAAATAATAAATTTAGCTTCTAATTTAAAATGTCAAACAAAATGAACTTGACTCATATATAGAACTTCATACTCAATGTGTGTAGGAATTTTGAAAATTGTAGCAACTTTCTTTAATATTATGTTATAATTTTCTTAATCTTTCGAGCTTCTGAGTACATTCCAAACACCCCACAGTGCTTGAGCTCGCAATTAGAGAAATGCTTGGTTTTATCTTTTTTTTTTTGTATTGTTTAAACCGATCCCCCTAATAGTTTTAACGTCAGCCGTTTACCGGCTTTTTGTTTCATTGATGATTCTACAGATTCTACATTGGGAGTTTTAAATTTTGCCTAGTTTAAGTCCATTTCGATTTTTAACGAGTACCTGACATCGTACAGGCTCGGGATCGACGGTTTAACGTCCTTTCGGAAAAACAATATCATCAGATTTATTCACCTCCAACGTATATGTTCTGATCTTGCTGTATCTTATTCATATTGATCAGCCTGTCATTCTAGTTATAGACTGATCTTGCTGCATCAGGTTCACATTCTGATTTCAAAGTCTCAGTTACCCTGCAAGCCCACTAATTGATTTTGATAACACAAATAAAGAAGAAGCTAAGTTTACATACCAATAAAGAACTAACTATATGGAACCAATTATGTTTATTCTTAAAGATGAAAAACAAGGATGATATACAATTTTGTGATAAGGTGCCAGGTTATGTCAGTGACAAAAGTACTCGCCTCTGAACTGGAAGGTCCAGGGTTCAATACCCATTCTGACCCTCGATTTATTCACATGGGAAGTGAAGGACTTTGCCATTCATAGAAGACATCAAGACTTCAGTCACAAACCTGCACAATGTTAGGTATTCATTAATGATCCCAACTCTAAATCACTTGAATTAGATCAAATTTAAACTCACAATGTAAAATCTATGGGAAATGCCTGGTGGAATCAGCATCGAACAACTGACTTTATCAATCCCTTAGACCTCTACAAAAAAAAAGAAAAAAAAAGTGAATTAGGAGTTCTGTTATTAAATTGGAGTTGACTAAAAAATCAATACCCCATATTACCAACCGGAATTGTGAGTGTTGATGCACTGTGCACTGCACCTGTGCTTGGCAATTATAGTATTTAACACAGGAATACATCCCTAACTTAGTACACCGTTATGGAATCTAATAGATATTATAATTTTGAATTATTTCTATATGAATATGTCTTCATCTGCTTTTTTCAATTATTTTTTATTTAGAATTTAAGAAATTTAAATTATTTTTTTTTAAATATATTTGTTCTAAATTTTCATCCGGTTTTCATTAATAAATCTTAATTAAATAATAATCAGCACACTTTTGTCACCACAGAATCATTTAAATACTATTTTAGTAAAGATTTGCTGAAATTTTTTTTAATTTTGATAAATAGATTCTATTAATTTACTAGTCTGAATTACTTTCATAATGAAAAACATGTTGAAAAATCTTTGTTAAGAAATTCGTAGAAAAATTTTACTTGGCTATTATCTTGAAGACTCTGTACATGTTAATTTAGTGACATTTATTTCTTAGAATGGCCTACTGAATATTTTACTCTCAATGTTGACGAGCCACACGCGTTTACTTCGTATGCATTACGTATCCAATTATTATGAATATTCAATTATTAATTGAAGTGACCTAGTTGTTGTTCAAGTAAAACGAAATGCTTTTCAGAGTTATTTACTGAAGTAAAACTGGAAAGAAAGAAAATTAATCAAGTTAAAAATAATTGCGGCTTATATTTGTTGAAATGTAAAGAACTCAAAAAAAAAGTAAACATTTTGATAATATATATCAATTAAAATAAGCTATAAAACTTTTTATTTACTTCTTATGTAAACGATATAATATAAAATAATGAAAGTATTAGCTAAAGGTTTCTTATAAAAATTATAACATATAGCTTCTTATATTCTTATAACAATTGTTCTATGTACTAACAGTTTTGAGGTCACTTATTCCAATAAACAGTTTTTATGAAAACATCTATCCATGTTTAGGTTCGTTGTGTGTGTTTACTGATTAAGTAAATATTAATATTCCATGAAATTAAAATTTAATGCATATTAAATTTTAATAAATCAATTCGGCAGCATTGGAGGATATTTACTTTTTTGAGGATTATTAAGTCAGTGATGAAACATTACATTTACTAGCAGCTCTTTAGATGAAAACTAAGCATTATTTTTTTATATAAGTGGACATATTATAAGTACCTAATTATACAGTTTATTTTTTTTTAAAATAGAATTTTTTCAAACTGATAGTGCAGATGTTAATCTCAAATAGAATACTAAGTGTTCGAAACGTGTTGTTCGTTTCATATTGAACTTCTTTTGTAGGGAGACGTAATTCTTGAAATCCCCCAAAGTTAATATTTTACAGTAGCATGTCTTATTAGACTGTCATACCATTATCCTTTAAATAACATGAACTTTACTAAGAATAGTTAACCGCTATTGTTCTAAAGAATTCGCAAGCAAGGCTTCCGAGAATGAGACATGCGCACTTCTCTAAATTGTAAAGAGGATTCTCCTACAATATTCGTATTACTTTTACGTCATACTTGATTTTAATATGCTAATGAATTGTAACCACAGCAAAGAAAATAGTTTCCATGACGATATCTATGGAAACATCATCATGCTGAATCAATAACAGTTAAGATATCAAGAAAACTAGTAATGAACAATAATATAAAAGGCTTATGTTAATAAGTTCTAAGAACATTATCACAATGTTGAACTCGACAAGGTGTAGCCTCAACCACCTTATTAAGTCTGAGGGTAAATTTATTTAAATATTCTCAGTATATGTGAGTATAATTTTAGTAAATTAGAACTGCTCATATTTTAAATAAAAGGTTAAAGCCTGAAATAAAAGGTTGAGCTGTTTAATATTTTCAAGAATAGAGTAAAATGATTACCTTAGTCTACAATGAATTATTATGAGAAATAATTTCATTAGGAATCTAATCTAGATAGTATTTTAAATTGCTGCATACAACCTTGTATTATACATCCGCAAAATTACGGCAATCATTACAAATTGAAAACCTACGGAAAAATGATTCCCCATAATGAAGCAATCGTTTCACCAAGTAATAACTGTTTTACCGTAAACGAATTCAATCCCAGCTGAGTAAGTCTAATTTCCTCTTTTTTTTTTCCCCCGGAAGATTTCTAAAGAGTTGCCCATAATCGACCAGTTATTTGTTCCTCCCGACTTCGAAAAGATGAAGAGGGAAAGTTATTCTTCTAAGAGGTCCTCACCGACAAACTTTGTTCTTTCTTTCTTAGGACGTTTAATTTAATTATTTATTACAAATTATGACATGAATTAAAAAACTTTTAAGAAGCTTTTTTTAAAAAAAAATTATTCAACGTCAGTCTTAACTTTTAGAAAATATTAAAAAATGATCTTACAAGTAAAATATTATCAATGAATTCAACATTACTACTGATAACATAAAACAAACCATGTACTGTATTAGATTGAAAATTAAATTTATTTGACGTAAATTAAATTATTTATGTGAAATAAATCAAAACTTTTCATTAGTTATTATTACTTTTGTAAGCATTGTTTATTTTGCATTAAATATGAAATTGTAATAAATTAATGGGTATGTTAAAATCATTTGTAAGCTATTTGTCATTGGAGTGAAGAAAAATCATTCACATGGTTATCTCCGGTTTAGGGACATAACTGAATCAGTCTCGAGAGTAGAATGAAGGATATTGTCAAAGAAACTTTCATATTGGGAAAGTCGTAAAGGGTTTTATATGGAGTCCGCTGGACTCAGCCTTCCGCCCGATTACAGGCTTAGAAAAATTTAACTGCCTCTTCTAGAGAACCTTTAATACAATAAATACTTTCAACCTTATACTTGATTTCATCTTCACTCAGTGTAATTCATCTTTTTTGATATGTTTAATAAAATCTAGTTAACTTTCAAAAATTTTATTTTATTTATCATACTAAACAATATTAGAGTACTGTGGGTTGGATATAAGTGTATTTTATTGTAATAAAAACCGTCGTGTCACGTGAATCAGTGATTTACCCGATAAGTTTTGAATACTTTACTTCTTCAAGTTGAAGTAAAAGTGATTATTAACACGTTAATAAAGTTAAAAGTTAAATCAAGTTAAAAAAGTGATTATTTAACACGTCTAGTTTGGCAATGACTATGACTAAATTTGAACAACTTCCGAAGGAAATATTGATTATTAACGATAATATTTGGTTTAGCAAAACTTGTTTAATGTAAAATAAAATATTTAAGTTTGCTACCTTTAACTATATAGACTTACTAGTAAGAAGTACACTGGACAGAATACCATCAGAGGGGCACGGATATTAGAAACTATTAGAAAAACGAAAATGGAGCATTATAAAAAAAAAAACTGAAACAAACAAACGACTTCTGACTGAACACATTAAACTGACTAACTTACTTAATACTTTCTTAATTCCTTGTAGAATTATAAGTAAACTTAAAGCTCTGCAAAGTAAGAAACCGGTGAGCCATTTGCAACTCCGAGTCAGGAGGATGACGGATTTTAATAATAATATGATGTTTAATAACCTCTGTGGTACTAAAAATTTGTATGAATATAAAAATATACATTTTCTTCTTAGCAAAGTTATGCAGAGGGTCCCAAACGGGCGCGTCTGTCCTTATAGTTATTTCTCCAAAAACTGAATTATCCCTGTTTATAATTAATCAATTATGATTAAAACATGATCATTTTGAGACTGTTAATACTCTTTAGCTTTCATTTTGTGTCATGAAATCATAAATTATTTATATTAATAATATTAGATTATTATTAGATAAAAATACTATGACACAAATATTACAACGATGATGAACAGGTATAATAATAATTTCTATTCGGTTGACGGTATGCCAACATTTAGAACACCAAGTGAAGCAGTCATTTGAAAATGAATTGCCAACAGTATGTCTTTGCTAATTCGAATGACTGCCACCTAAAAAACATGTTTGCCATATATTTAATGTTATGAAGTGATTATTTAATTATGTTATTGAGTGGAATGCCAATTTATCGTTCGTATCAATAACCATTGAAATCGAGCGTAGACTATTAAAGGCCGCTATTGAATAGTTCATTTGGAGTGTATTTCTCACTGGCTGTTTTGTGCAGCTTTTGGGCTGCGTAATCTTTTCACAAGTATTTATGGTCTATATTGTTTAGTTCATCCCAAGCAGTGTTTCTCATCCATTGCGTCATAAACCACTCCTCTCCCATGTTCTTTTCAAAAGTATTAAAGCTGTAATTTGAACTATATTACCTTCAAGTAGTATTTCCCAACTAATTTTCAAAGGACAAGTCGAGTTCAATGAGCTTTACAATAGAGGTCTTTCATAAGTTTTCACTCCAAAATCTAATGTCATAATAAAAACAAAAGTTTTGTAAAAATTTATGTATCTCAAACAGTCGAAATACTCTCAAGTTTCAAAACAAACAACTTAACTTTGTGTTGTTTTATTCTTAGAACGAGCGTGGAGCTAACTTGTCTAAACCTTCTGAAAACTTGTTTCTATACTAATTTAATTTGTACAAATTGGAATTCTCAAGATGTTAATTGACTTTTACAATGATATAATAATAAGTTTAAGAAATACAAACTTTGTGGCTTACATTATTATAGAATAGTATTTAGAGAATATGGGCTAGACCGAAAAGAGATTCTTCGTTCTTTGAGATTCTATGTGAATAGAGTAGAATAGAGTAGAAACATCTGATAAATGTGATATTCTTTTCTAACACTATGGACTATTTGTTGTTTCCAACTCTCGCTTATTCCTATAACTGGTCCTAATAAGCTCTACCCCTTCATACCACAAACGAGAGATTTCAACATAAAGTTTACTCCAAAGTTTTGTAAGATCAATTGATCTTTAGTTGGTCTTATGGATAAAATAACCAGCTGAGCTGGAAATAGTGATGGATTCAAACCATTTCATTTACTGTAAACAAAAGATGAAATGTGAGTCAGTAAATGGTTGCAAGATTCAGAAAAATATCATTGCAGTCCTGAGTGTTATCCGAAGATCCATTAAATATTTATTGTATTATGAGTACAAGGTTCTTCTAGCTTATTCATAACTTATTGGTAAGCTGATGGTGGTTGTGGCCTAATGTCCTCAGATGAGTAGTGTCACTTTCTGCTTGAGAAAGAGTTTTATTCTTCACAATATCATGAGACAAATAGATACCACCTTTTTACTCACTAAGTGGAAGAATTTTTACGCAATCTGTTTTGATTGCAAAAAAAAAAGTTTTTGTTTGGTATGCAAAAAAAAAAAGACTTTTTTTACTACCTGTACTCATCTAGTGTGTTCCTGATAGAAATCGATTCATAGAGACAGACAGTCTGACCTAGAGACAGATCAGTATTGTAATATAAAGAAATAAGAGTTGTCAGTGATGCAAAAGATGCCCGTAGTTAGTATGTCTATCTGTGGACTAGAAATTTAAAGTCTACACTTTAATTGACTGTAAATTTTGTTACGTAAATCCGCAGATAAATCACGTGCACGATTGTTATAATAGCCACTTATTAAAATATTTAATATCAAAAATTCAAAAAAACCAACAAATTGCTATAAAGTTTAAATTCATTTATTTGAAGGAATGCTGTCACTTTTTTGTGAAAGCAGTGTGATATATTTGCTAGAAACACATGCTGGATTGATATTTGCATACAATTTGCATGCAAGTGAGTTTAAGCATGACTGTTAAGGAAGTTTGAGTAATGCGGACTGATGCGATTGGATATGACCGTCAGGATAAGATTACAGTTGGCTAAGTTGTCTGGTG
Source organism: Hermatobates lingyangjiaoensis (assembly GCA_026182355.1). Lineage (NCBI taxonomy): Eukaryota > Metazoa > Arthropoda > Insecta > Hemiptera > Hermatobatidae > Hermatobates > Hermatobates lingyangjiaoensis. Next base: position 3,140,565 of record JAPFBL010000023.1, read on the forward strand.
ATATATTTGTGGTTTGTGGGGCAGTTTGGAAGTAATGCCGCGCACCGCCACGAGGCTGGGGACCCGAGAGACATCTGCTTCCCCGTACCTTGCCTTTACCCATTATCACCGCACTTGCGACACATCCCAACTTTTCACTGGCGATAATTTAACTTTAAAGTTGTCTTAATGGGTCTCCACTAATTATGGAACTTTCCACCTTCCCTTACCCCCTTTTCTCTGTCTGACTTCGAAAATTATAGCACCTTGCAGTGTATTTATTACGATAATTAATACTATTTATGATAGTTCCTTATGTTTCTTTGAATCTTCTGAGCGCTAAGGGATTTCAGTTGAAACAGACCTGACACCTTTATGCGATCTCGCTGTTTGCATGAAATTGAAGATTATGCTTTTAGTTCTAATTTAACTTTATAACTTTTTAACCAAATTATTTTGAAACAAAAAAGTTTTATCCCTAATTTGCCTACACTAGTTATATTATTTTCTTAATAGCTTTTGTCTTTGCACCCAAGCTGATCTATACAGAAAAAAATCGGAAGTTGTTATATTTCGTAGATTGCTGTCCTAATGATAAATGACATTATCTAGTAAGTGACGTTTACTAATTATTAAGGTTAAGCAACACCATGATGTGATGTAGTAGTGCGAACAATACTACTAAATTTTTAGTGTTCACAGGGCACCTTAGAGTGCTTTAACTACGTTTAGGAGTCCAACTGATGAATTGTAGGGGTGTCACCACAGCCTGGATTTGAATGAAATTCACTACTTGTACTGGTAACGTGACATCATGGAATGCTGTTGACTGCCTTTACTGTTTGACGAGAGATATTTAACTACCATCCACTACTTGTAGATCTACACGATACCCTAAAGTGCCGTTCAATAATTACCATTATCTGCCCACCCACCACTGGTGAGATATCAAATTATCTACAGTATGTTTTCCTAAATAAAATTAGGATTGCTGGTAACAAGAGATTACAATATGTTATGTGATGTGCATTTCATAACACCTTACTCTGTGTCTGCGTGATAAGATCAATGTTTCGATGCTATCAATATTGAACACAAAACTTATCGAACGCCACACGCAGTCTCTAAGGTATCATGCTGTGCAAATTTTTCAATAATTAATTATGAATATCATTGTGTAAAATACAACAAAAGATAAGAAAATACATCAATTACTGTTATTAGCGTAATTTTTACTCATTATCGTTTGTTTGTATTTTAATTTTTAAATAAATATTGTTCTTTAAGAATAAAGTAGATAAATTTTATAATCTTTGTGTCATTTTCGTTGATTAAAACAATAAATTTATGTTTAAAAACGATTCTACTTTTTTTTTTAATTTTAAAATGCGTTTTTATCACATTGCTACATCAAATAGATGTTATGGATATTTTGCACGTTCAATTTGGTAGCTTTCATATAAAACTTAGAAAACTTCTGGCCTATATGAATGAATGTGATTGGATTGGAACTCAGTGATTTATCAGTCTAAAAATAAGAAACTCAAAAATAGATAAGTTTTAGTGAAAAATCTATTAGTCCCTTTCTACATTATAAAGTAAAAATTCTTCTAAAAACTAGAGCTTGTAATAAACATACATAATATGAAAGATGTTAAGCAAAGTATAATTTAGTTTTGATGAGAGCACACACCATCAAAGTTAATAAAGGATTTTTATGTAACCATGGCTCTTGTTTATAAAGTTTATTTAGTGTGGGAATGTGTAAGGAATGCTTAAGATCGTAAATCTTGGGTCAGACGAAATTACATCTTCTAGGAGAATGGTGTAATCAAGCTTGTTTTTGTTTGTTCAGTATACTTAGCAATTTATAGAAATACCAGGTATTTAATACCATATATACCACGTTGTATCTCATTTTCACTAGTAGCATATTGTAATGCTACTAGTAAAATCG